>CAUYRH010109200.1:0-12291 GCA_963574655.1 Perodicticus potto | reverse complement strand
GCTAAACAAACAAAAAATAGCCAGGCACTGTGGCAGGCACCTGTAGTCCCAGCTACTAGGGAGGCTGAGGCAAGAGAATCACCTAAGCCCAAGAGTTGGAGGTTGCTGTGAGCTGTGTGATGCCACGGCACTCTACCAAGGACGATAAAGCGAGACTCTGTTTCTACAAGAAAAAAGGGCAGTGGTGTCAGGGTCAGGGATGGAGAGATACATGGGGCGAGCAGCATGCAGATCAGGGCAGTGGAGGTGCACAAATAGCTCCCACTGGACTTAGGTGATTATGTGTCAGTTTAACAGTTTTAACAAATGTACACCTTTGTGTGCCGTGTTTTTTTTTGGGGGGGGGGGTTGAGACAGAGCCTCACGTTGTCACCTTGGGTAGAGTGCCGTGTGTGCCGTGTTGATAGATGGAAAGACTGTTAGGGAAGAGAAGGGTCTGTGTACCTTCCACTTAATTTTTCTGATAACGTGAAACTGCTCTAAAACACAAAATCTGGCCAGGTGCAATAGCTCACAGCTGCCATCCCAACATTTGGAAAGTCAAGGCAGGAGGATCCCATGAGGCCACAAATTTAAGGCCAGCCTGGGCAACATAGACCCGTCGCCACAAAACCTTAAGAATTACCTGGGTTTGGTGGTGCACACCTGTAGCTCCAGAAACTCGAGTGGCTGAGCAGGAGAATTACTCGGGCTCAGGAGTTCAAGGATGCAGTGAGTTAACCATTGTTCCACTGCACTCCAGCCTGGGTGACAGAGTGAGATGCAGTCTTTTTACCAAAAAGGAGCCTGAGCTAAAACAAGACCCCATCTCTACTATAAATAGAAAAACTAGCTGGGTCTTGTGGTGGGTGCCTATAGTCCCAGCAACTCAGGAGGCTTAGGCAGGAGGATCACTTGAACCCAGGAATCTGAGGTTGCTGTGAGCTAGGCTGATGCCACGGCACTCCAGCCTGGGCAACAGTGAGAGTCTGTCTCAAAAGACTTATTTAAAAATAAAAAAAATTTTACCAAAAAAATTTAAAAATCAGTTTAATTTCTGTACACCAGCCATGAACAATCTGAAATGGACATGTAGGAATAATTTTATATATAATCAAACAAAGAATAGAATAGGGCCAGGCACGGTGGCTCACACACCTGTAATCCCAACATTGTGGGAGGCTGAGGCTGGTAGATTGCCTGAGCTCACTGGTTCAAAACCAGCCTGAGCCAGAGCGAGACCACATCTCTAAAAATAGCCAGGCGAGGTGGCAGGATCCTATAGTCCGAGCTACTTGCGAGGCTGAGGCAAGAGAATCGCTTAAGCCCAAGAGTTTGAGGTTGCTGTGAGCTGATGGCACAGCACTCTACCAAGAGCGACAGAGTGAGACTCTGTCTTAAAAAAATAATAAAATGCTTGGGAATAAAATTAACCAAGGAAGATGATGACTTGTATACCCCAAACCACCAAACATTTCTGAAAAATTTAAAAAGTAAATGGAGAGACACTGTTAGTGCTGAGCTCAGGGACTCAGAAACGAGTGCACCAACCCACGTGCTGACTGCTGTTTTGAACTCAGCCTGCTGGCTACCTGAGTGAGTACAAGGCCACATTGCCCACACAGAATCTGGACTCCCTTTCCTTTCCTTCACGTCTCGGAACAACCTCTCAGACGCGTTGTGTTCAAGTATCAGAAAGCATAATATGTTCAAATGGCAATACTCCCCCAAAACATTCTACAGAGTCAATGCAATCCCTACCAGAATCCCAGTGGCTGGGTTTTTTTGTTTGGTTTTGGCAGGAAGAGAAATTCATATGGAATTACAAGGGACTCCAAATATTCAGAACAATCTTGAAAACAACAAAGCTGGAGGACTCAAATGTCCCAATTTCAAAACTTAACACAAAGTTACAGCAACAGAAACAATGTAGCAATGGCATAAGTACACACCTTGGGTGGATGGTGTGAAATTTAGAGTCTACCAATAAACCACATAATTGATATCATCAAGGACAATAGGCTGAAGTTTTTTCAGCAGTGGTATTCAGAAAAATGGATATCCACATACAAAACAAAGTGTAGCATCAGCCTACCTCATACCACATACAAAAATTAAATGAAATTGGATCACAGAAATGTAAAAGCTAAAACTATAAAACTCAAAATCAGACTTCATCAAAATTAGACTTTTGGACATCAGAGAACACCATTAAGAAAGTGAAAACAGCCCACAGGTGAGAGAGACACGTGCAGGGCATATATAAGGGTCCACTATCCAGAATACATAAAAAACTCTCACAATTCAACGACAAAGAGGCAAAACAATTTTTTGGACTGAAACAGAAACTTCAAGGAAGATATACGAATGACCAACACCATGAAATAATACTCAGTTATTTTCATTAGGAAAATGCAAATGAAAACCACAGTGAGCTATTTTACATTCACAAGGGTGAGCATAATGTTTTTAAAAAGGGAAGACAGTGGGGTGGGGAGCACAGGGGCAGCCTTGGCTGTGACTGTCACACTTTAGAGTCAGCTGACTACTTTTGTTATTCACATGGTTTAAGAGACCATTTCAGAAAAAGCAATTAGTAGTCTGAAATCAAGTATTAATGCAAGTTTGGTTTGTAAATTTTTTAATACATAATTTAAGAGACTAATTAATGCATCTGAACAAATTAGTTTACATTTTTTTTAATTGAGACAGAGTCTCACTATGTCGCCCTGCGTAGAGCGCTGTGGTGCCACAGCAACCTCAAACTCTTCTGCTCAAGCGATTCTCTTGCCTCAGCCTCCCTAGTAGCCGGGACTGCAGGCGCCCACCACAATGCCCGGCAGTTTTTTTGTTGTTGTTTAGCAGGCCTGGGCCAGATTTGAACCCACCAGCCCTGAAACATGTGGCTGGAGCCCTAACCACTGAGCTGGCACCTGGCATAGTTTACAATTTGGGGTAAACAAAGTATAAAGATATAATTTTTTTTTTTTTTTTTTTTTTGAGACAGAGCCTCAAGCTGTCACCCTGGATAGAGTGCTGTGGCATCACAGCTCACAGCAACTTCCAACTCCTGGGCTCAAGGGAGTCTCCTGCCTCTGCCTCCCAAGTAGCTGGGACTAAAGGTGCCCTCCACAACACCCGGCCATTTTTTGGTTGCAGCCGTCGTTGTTTGGCGGGCCCGGGCTGGATTCCAACCCACCACCAGCTCAGGTGTATGTGGCTTAGCCGCTTGAGCCACAGGCACCGAGCCATAAAAATGTAATTTTATGACAGGACAACTGACAGGAACCCCACAATGTTTTATGTTGTGTTTCTATCATGGGAGCCAGGCTGGTATAAATGCAAATTAGAGTGTTAGGACTCGAGGATGTTAAAGGTAATCCTCATGGTAACCACAAAGAAAACAGCTACACAATATACACAAAAAGAAACGAGAAAGGTATTTAAACATTTCAATAAAAAAAAAAAACCTCTGGCAGAACATAAAAGACAGTAATGCAGAAAATAATGGGCCAAAAAGCTGTAAAGCATAAAAAACAAGAAGCAAGGTGCTATAACCTCTCCTTACCAGTGTTTACTTAAAATGAATTTAACTCTCCATTCAAAGATATCTGGGTGGCTCTGGGAGCCGGAGGAGGGAGAATCCCTTGAGCTCAGGGGTTTGACACCACAACTCCTGAGCAAGAGTAAGATCTGTCTCTACTAAAACTAGAAAAATTAGCCGGGTCTGGTGGTGCCTGTAGGCCCAGCAACTCTGAACCCAGGAGTTTGAGATTGCTGTGAACGGTGAACACCGAGCTCTAGTTTCGGGGACAGAGTGAGACTCTGTCTCCAAAAAAAACAGGGAACAGCAAGAAAAAAAAAAGATTGCAGATGGATAAGCGCCTGCAAGTGAGAAACCAGCGAACCGCACGCGCACGGCCTTACCGGGTGGAGGGTGGAGGGTGGAGGGTGGAGGGCTCCGCCGGCGCCACAGCGTCGGCTCTTCCTGACTGCTGAGTCGAGTGAAAAGCCATTCCAAGCAAATTCGCAAAAGGACGAGTTCAGAACGTGATGAGGTAACTTTGAAGCTCACCTCGCAGAAGAACCCTATGGTCACCTGCGAAATTTGTGACCCACGGGAAAGCGCCAGGCCTCCGGGACCCGGACCACCCCGCGTGCCCTAACGTGGGGGGCGGCCCCGGCCAGGCCTCAGGGCAGCTCGGGCTCCCGTAGAGACGGGGTCTCGCTTTTTGCTCAGACTGGTCTGGAACACCTGAACTCAGGCAATCCACCTGCGAGGCCTTGCGCTCAGGCCCCGGAGTTCGCGGAGGACGCGGCCGAACCCCACACGCGCCTGAGCGTGCCGAGTACACCCAAGCGTCCCAGGCTCCGCCTTCACCCCCCGTGCACCGGTGCGCCCAGGCCCCGCCCTCCCCCGCGCACCTGTGCGCCCAGGCCCCGCCCCGCGCGATGCCCACAGCGAATGGGAGTGCGAAGTGTGCGCCCTAGAGGCTTTGGTCCGGCCTGTTGCCTGCTCCACTCTGCCCCTTGCGCGGTGGCTTCCACCAGGACCTCCTGTCCCTAGCCTGTTGGTGACCACAGCCCCAGCAGCACCTGTCCTACCTGGTGGCCCAAGCCCTGCCCGCAAGGATCCTGGTGCCTCGTCCAGAGTGACCACAGCTGGACAGACCCACCCCCAGAAGCCGCGTGTCCACGGAGATGGAGCTGTGGGTCTAAATTTTGTTTGGAAAAAATCTCAGGAAAGTAAAGCGCCTGAGACGCCTTCCTCAGGCCTCACTCCTTCCACAGCAGGGCGCGCTCCCCCTGGACAGGAGGCGCCTTAACGTGAAGGGTACAGGTGACTCTGTGGCCTTGAGCACGGGGATGGGTGGGGGGACTCACAGCTAAGATGCGGGGAGACCTCTTTGCCTCCCATCGTTTCTTTTACACATGTAAAATACTGTGATTGCAGTGCAGTCTTTCTGGGCTGTCCCTGCCTAAGCACAGCGCAGGCATTGACAGAGAAAGGCCGCCAGCAAGGCAAGTGACACAGCAGGGCTCACCGGGCCACCGCAGGAGGTTCCATGTCGCTGACTGGAGCAGCCCCAGAGCCTGACCGCTGCAGGTGCAGGGAGCCTAGGGAGCTTAAGAGGCATTAAAATCCTGCGGGTGTCAGTCCATGAGCCCCACACACAAGGCACTGGAGAATCTCACAGAGGCCAAAGGAAATAATGGATGTTAGAAATAAGGGCTGCTGCCGGGCGAGGCTCACACCTGTAATCCCAGCACTCTGGGAGGCCAAGGCAGGTTGATTGCCTGAGCTCAGGTGTTCCAGACAGTCTGAGCAAAAAGTGACACCCCCATCTCTACTAAAAATAGAAAAACTGAGGCAAGAGGATCGCTTGAGCCCCAGTTGGAGGTTGCTGTGAGCTATGACCCTACAGCACTCTACCCAGGCTACAGCTAGAGATTCTGTCTCAAAAAAAAAAAAAAAGAAAAAAAGAAAGAAAGAAAAAAGAAATAAGGACTGCTTTTCACACTCACACTCCTCTCACACTGGAGGGAAGCTGCGGCCCCCGTGGTTCTCACTGCACAGGGAAACCCACAGTGCAGAGCTGTGCAGACCTCATGACTCAGAAGACTCGTGCTGGAAGGGTAGCCTGGGGAT
The DNA here is from genome assembly GCA_963574655.1 of Perodicticus potto. Classification (NCBI taxonomy): domain Eukaryota; kingdom Metazoa; phylum Chordata; class Mammalia; order Primates; family Lorisidae; genus Perodicticus; species Perodicticus potto. The sequence goes on along the minus strand of CAUYRH010109200.1, from coordinate 6,662 downwards.
CAGAGGGCGCTGCGGAGGCTTCCAGTCCCTAGTCTCACACAGAAGCAGGACAAGAATTGGGCTGCTTTCCATGTGTCTTGGCTCTCATGAACAGCCCTCAATTTTTTGTGATGAAAAGTTTAGTTGCTTTTAAGATTCCCTGTGAGTAGAATTTTTCCTCTATTAAACTGAGAATGGAGTTGTGCTTGTTCCTGTGGTCCCCAGGGCAGCCACAGAAAGACCTACAGAGCAGACACCCATGAAGAGATAAAATGTGTCATTGTGTCAAACAAACAAAAAAGGCAATCCTGGAGGGACAAAATTAGCTGTGAGACAGGAGTCCAACCTGCAGCCTGTGCCCAACACAAAATCATAAACCTACTTAAAATGTGATGAGATTTTTTTTTGGCTCGGCACCTGTAGCTCAGTGGTTAGGGCGCCAGACATATACAATAGGGCTGGCGACTTTGAGCCCGACCTGGGCCTGCTAAACAACAACTACAACAAAAAAGATAGCCAGGTGTTTTGGCAGGCACCTGTAGTCCCAGCTACTTGGGAGGCTGAGGCAAGAGAATCGCTTAAACCTAAGAGTTTGAGGTTGCTGTGAGCTGTGACACAACAGCACTGTACCGAGGGTGACATAGTGAGACTCTGTCTCAAAGTGATGAGATTTTTTGGTGATTTCTTGGTGGAACTCAATTGTGTATTTCTCAAGCGTGAACCTTTGTAGATGACATCGCGTCACAATGCCACATAAAATAAACACACATATGCTCTATTTGTACACACACAGCTTCGGTTTACGCGGCATGCGGCTCCCACTGTGTTACCTCCCAAGTGCAGACAGAAGTGACACCATCTGATATCACCTGTGCTCATGGTGACTTGGTGAGGCAGTGATTATCAATGATATCTCAACCTTACCACTGCAACGCGGGGCACTCAGTGTTATTTAGCAGTCAGGTGAGCATTCTTGTACATTAAAGGCACTTTCACACCTTGGCAGCACCTCACACATCATCTGCCAGCTTTATGATCAGCTGGCCTCACCCTGCACTGGCAGCCCAGATGTGGAAGGGCCCAAACGTTGCTTTCTATTTTCCTGTCTATTGTCATAATAAAAGTAAACATAATCCCTTATCTATTATTTTAATTCCAAAGAAAAATGACAGATAAAAGCAGATTGCTCTATGAGAAGTGGACAGTTGACTACTCTTTTGTCAAGGCCAATAGGTACTCTGCTTAATCTATCGGGAGTTTGGGCAAATTCTCAAAGACTAGAATTTGAAAAGGCATGATATGCAAAAACATCCTGCCAAATTTGATGCATAAAGACCATGTCATAAGGACAAAATAGTGGAACTGAAAAAGAGTCTGTCTTCTCAACACAATTTTTCTTTAAATGTTACAACTCAGACGGATTCCAATGTATCATAAAAGCTAATTAAATGATAGCATATTTTATAGCAAAATAATCAAAACCACTTAGTGATGGTGAGTTTATTAAGCACTGTATAGAAAGCCTGCAGATACAATCTGCCCTGAAAAAATGGGGATTTTTTTTTTTTTGGCTGGGGCTAGGTTTGAACCCACCACCTCTGGCATATGGGGCCGGTGCCCTACTCCTTTGAGCCACAGGCACCGCCCAAAAATGGGGATATTTCTAAAATCAGTTTGTCTCACCAGACTATAGCCAGGCAAACTGAAGAAATGGGAAGATCTACCAAAAAACATTTGGAGAGTAAAGTTGCTAAGTTAAAATTTCAGGCTTTGGCAATGGATGACAGCACTGATGCTACAAATATGGTTCAACTCACTCTTTCAATTAGAGCTATTAATGACAAATGTGTCACTGAAGAAATAGATGGCTTCTTTAGTGCCGTTAAAAGATATAACTGATTCAAGAGATTTATACAAAGTAGTAAAAAAAAATAGGAGATTTTCTTTGTCCATTGTCAGCATATCTGATATAGTTACTGATGGTACCCCAATGATGGTAAGAGGACTTGTAAAATTAATAGAAAACAATGAAATTGCCACTCAAAACTCATGTTTGAACAGTATCGTTGCATGGCCTATCAAGAAAACAGAAAGCACAATGCACAGCATCAAGAATGAATTTCCTAAGGGCCAAGGGGTCGAATCATCACCAATTCCAGGAATTCCTTAAAAGTACCGATGGGAAACATGGTGACATCATTTACTTCTCAAAAATAAGATGGCTAAGCCAAGGCCAAGGCCAAATGTTGAAAAGGTTTTATGATTCGCAACGTATTATTAAGTCTTTTATGGTATCAAAAGCCTAATTTATGCCAGAACTTGACCATGAAAACTGAGTTAGAGATTTAGCATTTTTAGTGAATTTAACTGCTCATTTAAATAAATTAAACATGCATTTTCTTTTTTTTTTGAGACAGAGCCTCAAGCTGTCACCCTAAGCGAGTCTCCTGCCTCCGCCTCCCAGGCATCTGGGATTACAGGCGCCCGCCACAACGGCCGGCCATTTTTTGGTTGCAGCCGTCAGTGTTGTTTGTTGACGGGCCCGGGCTGGATTCGAACCCGCCAGCTCAGGTGTACGTGGCTGGCGCCTTAGCCGCTTGAGCCACAGGCGCCGAGCCTAAACATGTATTTTCAAGTTAAAAACCAACTTATCAATACAATGCTTCAAATCATAACAGCATTCCAAATGAAACTGCAATTATGGCAAACTCAAAGCAAACAATTTTACGCATTTCCACACTTTGGCTGAACACAGTCCTGTGAACAGGGAAAAATGTGCTTTTCAATTTGATACAAGAATTTGAGAACAGATTTTAAGATTTCTGGGAAAACAATATTTTGATACATTTGTGGCTTCATTTCCATTGACACAAATACATCACCTGCCAACTTTCAAATGGACCCACAGAGCTGCAATCTGACATTCATCTTAAAGAAAACTTGATCATGTCTTTTTACTGGACTTTCACAGGTCCTGTCTTCCCAGAGACAAAGATCCCTCACTTCACAATCACACCTTATTCATGTCATCACTTTTTGGCAGCACCCACATTTATGAGCAACTATTTTCAAGAATGAAGCACATTCAGACTAAAATGAGAACCAGAATATCTTATGAGCACCTTGAGACTCCACTGAAAATCACAACTACTTCCACCAAAAATAAGAATTGAGGCTTGGCGCCTGTGGCTCAAGTGGCTAAGGCGCCAGCCACATACACCTGAGCTGGCGGGTTCGAATCCAGCCCGGGTCGCCAAACAACAATGACGGCTGCAACCAAAAAAATAGTCAGGCGTTTTGGCAGGCGCCTGTAGTCCTAGCTACTTGGGAGGCGGAGGCAGGAGACTCACTTGAGCCCGGGAGTTGGAAGTTGCTGTGAGCTGTGATGCCACAGCCCTCTACCCTGGGCAACAGCTTGAGGCTCTGTCTCAAAACACAAAAAGAAAAAAAAAAACAAGGATTGATGTATTAGTTTCTCAAGTACAATGTCAATTATCCCCCTAGTTTTATGTTGCCTATTTTTACAATAAAAATATTTTTAAAACCCAAATATGTTTTATTGCTTAGATATGTGCAATTTCTGTATTAGTGATCACAAACTTGGGACCCACTTTATGATTTTAAAAGATTCTTTGAATGGGTCGCTGCATAATTAAGCTTAGTATGTGAAGACTTTTTTGCTTATCTGAGGTGAATATCATGAAAATTATGCATTGACTTTTTTTTTTTTTGGCTCATCACCTTTTGTGTTTTTTCGGGTTTTTTGAGATAGATGCCACTCTGTTGCCCTGGGTAGAATGCCGTGTCTCACAGCTCATAGCAACCTCAACCTCCTGGGCTCAAATGATCCTCTTAACTTAGCCTCCCAAGTAGCTGGAACTACAGGCACCCCCACAATGCCCAGATGGTTTTTCTTTTAGTTGAGATGGGGTCTTGGTCTCGCTCTTGCTCAGGCTGGTCTCAAACTTGTGAGCTCAAGTGATCCTCCCACTTCAGTCCCCTGAAGTGTGGGAATTAGAGGCATGAGCCACCTCACCAAGCTGTGTTTGTATATTTAATGTGCAGCCCAAGACGACAACTCCTTTTCCAATATGGCCCAGAGAAGCCAAAAGGCTGGACACCTCTGCTATAAAACATAGAGAAAACATGTAACAGAATGGCAAAAGAAGTCCTTTTTTATTGGTAATTATGTGAACAATAAATGGATTAAATTCCCTAATCAAAAGGCATGGTTTGGCTGGGCACGGTGGCTCACACCTATAATCCTAGCACTCTGGGAGGTGGGTGGTGGATTGCCTGAGCTCACAGTAGAGACCAGCCTAAGCCAGAGTGATACCCCTTCTCTAAAAATAGCCAGGCATTGTAGTGGGCACCTGTATTCCCAGCTACTAAGGAGGCTGAGACAAGAGGAAGACTTAAGCCCAAGAGTTTGAGGTTGCCGTGAGCTGTGATGCTACAGCACTCTACCAAAGTGACAAAGTGAGACTCTGTCTCAAAAAGAAAAAAAAAGGCATGATTTGCCAGAATGGATTAAAATAATCCATTAATAATAATCCATACATAATCCAATTGTATGCTGTCCCTTCCTTTAGATCTGAAGACAAAAAAACATTGAAAGTGAAAGAATGTAACTAGAAACCAAAGACAGCTGGGCTGTTCCTAACTTCAGAACAGACAAAATGAAAACTGCAGAGACCACCAGGAAGGACACATATTCATAAAGGTGCGAGTCACACACACCAAGCATCAGAGTCCAGAGCACAGGGCAGCGCTGGACAGCACTGGACAGCTGAAGGGAAACGCAGCTCTCCAGCAGCAGCTGCAAGCGTCGATACACCACTTCCAACACAGAACAGACACATCAGACCAACTTGGTCTAAAGACAATTCAGAAGAGTCCATCTAGCACCGGCAAACACGCATCTTTCTTAAGTGTGCATGGAATTCTAGGACAGACCATACGTCAGCGCACAGAACAAGTCCTAAAGAAATGTAAAATACTGAGACACAAAGGACTGCTTCCAATCACAACAAAATGAAACTAGAAATAAAAACAGAAGGAAAGTGAAACGTTCACAAATGTTTTATTACAAATAATACACTCCTGACCAACCAGCGGCTCCAATGAAATAATCCCCAAGAACAATAAAAATGTATGCACCAGAACCTATGGCAGCGCTGCTAGTCTAAATCAGCGGTTCTCAACCTGTGGGTCACGACCCCTCTTTAAGAATGAAAATACATTGTGGCATTTGGAGGGTTGAGAACCACTGGTCTAAATATTCCTTTCTCCTCAAGGCTCATACCATGAAATCTTAACCCCTGCGATGGCTGTGTTAAAAGGTTGAGACCTTTTAACTGGAGGTGGAGAAGGAGGTGAAGAGGTCGTAAGGCCTCTGCAGAATGGGATGACTGCCCTCCTGTCACAGAGATGCTGTGCCATGTTTGACATGGAAGAATACCTTACAGAGATGACTGTCCATGAGCCAGAAAAAGACGGCAGGGCTCACCTGACACTGGGTTTGCTAGTGCTTTGACCTTGGACACCATCTCCAGAACAGCACATAATAGCTTCCGGTCGCTTAGGTGGCTACCCAGCCTATGGGATCTTGTTACAGCAGCAGATGTAAGGCAGATGAAATAAGAGCAGTGCCGGGGAGGAGGTTCAGCAGCAAGTGCTCAAATTTAAAAAGAAGATCTCAAAGACTGAGTCAAGGAATTTTCATAGAATGCAGTTCAAAAAGAAAACACGTAGAAAGGATGTAAATTAAATAAATCATGTAGGAGATGGAAGAGAAAGTTCCAACATCCAAATATTAAGTTACTCTATGACAACAGAAAAAACAAACAGGAGAATACTAAAACAGGCAATGAGAAAACTTCCCCCAAACACAGAAATCCCAAGAGCACAGACAGCATGTATAATTACATCCATAAGCTATGGCCCAGGGAAGGCAGAGGGTGCTGGGCAGGGCCTGCAAATGCAATCCGCCCAGCCAGGCCTTATGTCGAGGACAGGAGGCACCTGGGAAAGCCACTGAGCAGGACCGACAACTTCATTATGACACAACAATTTTGTACATAGTCAAGATGAACCTACACAAAAGAGTAATCCCTCTGTGGAGAAGATTAAACTTCAAGGTACATTAAAACCAGTGAACTAAATAAATGCATTAAGTGTCGACACACCATGGCCTCACTCAGACTGGGAGACAGAGTGCTACCAAGATGCCAGATTTCAGGTACTGTACTTGGTGGTTAACACGTCAGCCCCATGCATCAGAGACAGCAAGTTCGACTTCACCTGTGCCTGAGTAACAAAAAATAAAGTGAGAGTTATTTAAGTGTTCCACAAACTCAGCTAGGACTCAAGGCAATTACCAAGTTTTTTTGGTAGAAACTGAAATACTGTTCTGTTTTGTTTGAGACAGAAGTCTCAGTATGTCGCTCTGGGTAGAGTGCCAGGTATCACAACTCACAGCAACCTCAAACTCTTTGGCTTAAACCAGGGGTCCTCAAACTACGGCCCGCGGGCCACATGCGTTGGTGTGAATTGTATTTGTTCCTGTTTTGTTTTTCACTTCAAAATAAGATATGTGCAGTGTGCATAGGAATTTGTTCATAGTTTTTATTTTTAAACTATAGTTTGGCCTTCCAGTGGTCTAAGGGACAGTGAATTGGCCC
>CAUYRH010109197.1:0-16621 GCA_963574655.1 Perodicticus potto | reverse complement strand
AACAATGACGGCTGCAACCAAAAAATGGCTGGGCATTGTGGCAGGCGCCTGTAGTCCCAGCTACTTGGGAGGCAGAGGCAGGAGACTCGCTTGAGCCCAGGAATTGGAGGTTGCTGTGAGCTGTGATGCCACAGCACTCTATCCAGGGTGATGGATTGAGGCTCTGTCTCAAAAAAAGAAAATATGTCATGAATTGAGGAGTACATTTACCTCAAACCTTTATATCTAAGGTCCAAAATCAAACAAAAAAGGGCATGTTCTTTTTTTTTTTTTTTTTTTTCAGTTTTTGGCCAGGGCAGGGTATGAACCCCACCTCCTGTGTATGGGGCCGGTGCCCTACTCCTTGAGCCACAGGCGCTGCCCAAGGGCATGTTCTTGAGAGAGAGGGACCTGGGATTGATTGCAGTTCTGCATTGGACTGATTACTTAACCTCTATGGGCCTCAGTTAATTTATCCATAAAATGAAAATTATACTACCCACTATACCAGACTTTTGTGAATATTAAATGAAATCCTGAAGCAATACAGCCTAACATACAGGAGCTAAACAGTGATGTGATAGGTTTTCATCATGTAAAAATAATCTGCTGGAAGAAGAATAATGTGTAGACTTTCCAGAAAACAATTTGCTTTTCAAAAACATTCACACAAGGCTTGGCCAGTAGCTCAAGCAGCTAAGGCACCAGCCACATACACCAGAGCTGGTAGGTTCGAATCCAGCCCAGGCCTGCCAAACAACAATGACCACTACAACCAAAAAAATAGCCAGGCGTTGTGGTGGGCACCTGTAGTCCCAGGTGGGAGGCTGAGGCAAGAGAATCGCTTAAGCCCAGGAAGTTGGAGGTTGCTATGGCTGTGATGCCATGGCACTCTACCCACAGTGACAGCTTGAGACTCTGTCTCAAAGAAAAAAATATATACATACAAAAGGCTGGGCACAGTGGCTCACACCTGTAATCCTAGCACTCTGGAAGGCTGAAATGGGTGGATTGACTGAGCTCAGAAATTCAAGACCAGCCTGAGCAAGAGTGAGATGTTGTCGCTACTAAAAATAGAAAAATTAGTTGGACGTTGAGATGGGTGCCTGTAGTCCCAGCCACTTGGGAGGCTAAGGCAAGAGGAGTCCTTGAACCCAAGGGTTTGAGGTTGCTGTGAGCTATGATACCATAGCACTCTACCGGGGCAACAGAGTAAGACTCTATCTCCAAAAATAAATAAATAAATAATGTGTCTTTTTATTTTGTTTTGTTTAATTATCACATGCAATCATGTATTTAACTAAGTACTATGCAGTACAGTCATTCAGAAAAATGAAGTAGACCTATCTATGCTGATACAGAAAATCTCCAAAATCTATTAATGTGAAAGAAAAAAAAGGAAAACATAGTGCAGTAACTATTTGTCAGAGGAAAAAAGGATCAATTTATACATATACTGAGATATGATAGAAACTCTCTGGGAGGACAAAAGAGAAACTACTGACAGTGATTGCCTCTGGGGAGGAGCTTTGAAAAGTCTGGAGCTAGAGTAAGTTTCCATTTCATTTTGTAGCTTTGGTACTGTTTGAATGTTGTTATAGATATAAAACTTTTTCAATTAAAAACATTAAAATTTGCTGAGGCAGGTAGATTGCTTGAGCTCAGGAATTTGAGACCAGTCTGAGAAAAAGTGAAACCTCATATCTAAAACTAGCCAGGCATTGTGGCGGGCACCTACAGTTCCAACTACTTGGAAGACTGAGGCAAGAGGATCGCTTGGCCCAAGAGTGAGTTTAACACCAGGGCACTCTACCAAGGGTGACAAAATGAGCTTCTATCTCAAAGAAAAAATACTGGGCTCACAGACGGGTGGATTGCTTGAGCTCATGAGTTCCAGACCAGCCTAAGCAAAAATCGACACTCCCCATCTCTACTAAAAAGAGAAAAATGGGGCTCGGCGCCTGTGGCTCAACGGGCTAAGGCGCCAGCCACGTACACCTGAGCTGGCGGGTTCAAATCCAGCCCGGGCCCGCCAAACAACAATGACGGCTGCAACCAAAAAAAATGGCCAGGCATTGTGGCGGACGCCTGTAGTCCCAGCTACTTGGGAGGCAGAGGCAGGAGACTCACTTGAGCCCAGGAATTGGAGGTTGCTGTGAGCTGTGATGCTATAGCACTCTATCCAGGGTGACAGCTTGAGGCTCTGTCTCAAAAAAAAAAAAAAAAAAATTTATTGGCTCGGTGCCTGTGGCTCAAAGGGCTAAGGCACCAGCCACGTACTTCTGAGCTGGCAGGTTCGAATCCAGCCCGGGCCCGCCAAACAACGACGGCTGCAACCAAAAAATGGCCGGGCATTGTGGAGGGCGCCTGTAGTCCCAGCTACTTGGGAGGCAGAGGCAAGAGACTCGGTTGAGCCCAGGAATTGGAGGTTGCTGTGAGCTGTGATGCCACCACACTTTATCCAGGGTGACAGCTTGAGGCTCTGTCTCAAAAAAAAAAAAAAAGAAAAGAAAAATGGAGCAAGAGGATCACTTGAGCCCAAGAGTTGAAGGTTGCTGTGAGCTATGATGCCAAAGCACTCTACCTAGGGTGACAGCTTGAGACTCCGTCTGAAAAAAAAAAGTGAAGAGAAGACATTTATAATGCATATATCCAAAAAGTATTCATATCAAGAATATATGAAGGACCCATATATTAACAAGAACAAAGACAGATAATCCAATAGCAAAAAGGACAAAAGACTTAAACAGAACTTCAGGAAAGATCGTCAAGTGGTTAGTAAACATATCAAAAGATGCTAAACTTTTTTAGTTATCAGGGAAATATGAATTAAAACCACAGTGTGAGTACTTAATGCTACTGAACTGTACACTTAAAAACAGTCTAAGCCTGATGCAGTGGTGCACTCCTGTAGACCCAGCTACTTGGAAGGCTGAGGTAGTAGAATCCCTAGAGCCCAGAAGTTGGAGGCCAGCCTGGGCAACATAGCAAGACCCTACCTATAAAAAAAATTAAAATCATCTAAATGGTAAAATTTTTGTTGCATATATTTTATCACAATAAACACACACACACACAAATGTAATTCTACATCCACTATTCTAGCTAAACTGAAAAAGACAATAGCAAATGTTGATAAGGATATGGATGGGCAGCACCTGTGGCTCAGTGGGTAGGGCACCATCCCCATATACTGAGGGTGGCGGGTTCAAACTCGTCCCCGGCCAAACTGCCACAAAAAATAGCCAGGCATTATGAGCCCCTGTAGTCCCAGCTACTTGGGAGGCTGAGGCAAGAGAATCACCTAAGCCCAGGAGTTGGAGGTTGCTGTGAGCTGTGACGCCACAGCACTCTACCAAGGGCGATAAAGTAAGACTCTGTCTCTAAAAAAAAAAATAATGATATGGAATAATTGGGATTCCCAAACACTAATGGTGGAACTATAAATTTGTGCAATGAGTCTGGAAAACTATTTGGCATTATCTATTAAGGCTGAACTTACATCTTCCTACCTCAGCAATTGTATCCCTAAGCATATACCTACAGAAATCAATATACCATCATGTGTTATGTAATGGAATATGTTCTGAGAAATTCATCATAAGGTAATTTTATCCTTGTGCAAACATCATATAGTATACTTACACAAACCGAGATAGAAGTCCATACAGAATATTATGGTACCAAGTATTGCAGGCAATTATAACACAATGGTAAGAATTTGTATATCTAAACATTATGGCAACATAGAAAAGATATAGTAAAAATATGGCATTATAATATATGGGACCATTGTCATATATATGGTCTATTGTTGACCAAACATCAAAATATCATTATGCGGCTCAGCTCCTGTAGCAGTCTTACTGTGCCAGTCACAAGCACGAGGGTGGCGGCCAGCTAAAACAATAATGACAACTGCAACAAAAAAATAGCCAGGCATTGTGGTGGGCGCCTATAGTCCCAGCTACTCGGGAAGCTGAAGCAAGAGAATCACTTAAGCCCAAGAGTTTGAGGTTGCCGTGAGCTGTGACGCCACAGCACTCTACGGAGGGTGACATAGTGAGACTCTGTCTCAAAATGTCATTATGTGATACATGACTGTATTTGTTCACCAAAAAATATAAGAATGTTCCTAGCAGCACTATTGGTAATAGATATTGGGGAAACAAATCAAGTAAGTGTCCAATGACAGTAATAGGATAAATTGTAGTAAATTCATACAATGCAATTGTCTATAGCACTACAAAAGTAGACTACCACTACTTGCAACAATATGAATGACTCTCATTTTTTTTTCTTTTTGAGACAGAGTCTCATTTTATCCCCCTTGGTAGAGTGCTGTGGCATCATAGCTCACAGCAACCTCAAACTCTTGGACTCAAGCAATCTTCTTACCTCAGTTTTTCATTTTTAGTAGAGAGAGGGTCTTGCGCTTGCTCAGGCTGGCCTCCAACTCATGAGCTCAGGCAATCCACCAGCTTCAGGTTCCCAGAGTGTTAGGATTATAGGCATGAGCCACTGTGCCCGGCCATGAATGACTCTCATAAACAACTTGTTAAGTAGAAAAGAGTACTAGACACAAGAAAGCAATAACTACTTTTTTCTTTCATATGAAATTCAAAAACTGGCAAATCTTTTTTTTTTTGAAAACAGAGTCTCAAGCTGTTGCCTTGGGTAGAGAGAGTGCTGTGGTGTCACAGCTCACAGCAACTTGAAACTCTTGGGTTCAAGCGATTCTCTTGCCTCAGCCTCCCAAGTAGCTGGGACTACAAACGCCCACCACAGCACCCGGCTATGTTGTTGTTGTTGTCATTGTTGTTTTAGCTGGCCCGGGCTAGGTTCAAACCACCAGCCTCACTGTATGTGGTCGGTGCCTTTCCCACTGAGCTACAGGCACTGCCAAAAACTGGCAAATCTAATCCATGTTGATAGAACGTGGGATAGTAGTGATTATCCTGAGGAAGGGAGGAAGAGAAAGGATAAATGAGAGGGGCTTTCAGGGTGCTAGTAATGTCTGCTTTTTAAATCTGGGGACTGATAACACAGTGTATTCCATTTATGATTTGTGTACTCTCCTGTCTATATGTTATGTTTCAATAAAACAATTACTAGAAAAAAGAAAAATAAATTCATGGAAAAAGTTTTTCCCCAGAAAATGGAGCAGACTCGCCCAAATTTATTTGTCGTGTCTAGCTTTCTAGATTTAAAGAATAAGATAGGCCTTTTTCACATTAAAACATTTATGTCTTCTGAGAATTTTGTGGTTTCTGTTTAAAATTTTTGTCTTTAAATTGTATAACTAATACTAGTTTATTACAGGGAAAACAAGAGAAGTTTTAAAGGATAATAACAGCCAGGTGTGGTGGCTTGTGAGCATAATCCTAGCACTCTGGAGGCTGAGGAGGGTGGATTGCCTGAACTCACGAGATGGAGACCAGCTTGACCAAATGTGAGAACCACATCTTTACTAAAAATAGAAAAACAGGGTGGAGCCTGTGGCTCATCAAGTAGGATGCTGGCCCCATCTATTGAAGGTGGTGGGTTCTGGCTGGGCGCCTGTGGCTCAAAGGGCTAAGGCGCCGGCCGGCCACGTACACCTGAGCTGGCGGGTTTGAATCCAGCCTGAGCCCGCCAAACAACAATGATGGCTGCAACCAAAAAATGGCCGGGCATTGTGGCGGGTGCCTGTAGTCCCAGCTACTTGGGAGGCGGAGGCAGGAGACTCGCTGGAGCCCAGGAGTTGGAGGTTGCTGTGAGCTGTGATGCCACGGCACTAACCCAGGGTGACAGCTTGAGGCTCTGTCTCAAAAAATAAAAAAAAAAGAAGGTGGTGGGTTCAAACCTGGCCTCGCTGAACTGCAAAACAGAAAAATAGCGGGGTTTTGTGGCGGGTGCCTGTAGTCCCAGCTACCCTGGAGGCTGAGGCAAGAGAATCGCCAAAGCCCAGGAGTTGGAGGTTGCTGTGAGCTATGATGTCACAGCATTCTACCTAGGGTGACAGAGTGAGACTCTGTCTCAAAAAAAAGTTAGTAATAATCATTCTTTTTTTTTTTCTTTTGAGACAGAGTCTCACTATGTTGCCCTCGGTAGAGTTCTGTGGCGTCACAGTTCACAGCCACCTCAAACTCTTGGGCTTAAGCGATTCTCTTGCCTCAGCCTCCCAAGTAGCTGAGACTACAGGTGCCTGCCACAATGCCAGGCTATTTTTGTGTTGTTGTTGTTGTAATTGTCATTGTTGTTTGGCAGGCCTGGGCTGGGTTCGAACCCGCCAGCTCCAGTGTATGTGGCCGGTGCCCTAGCCACTGAGCTACAGGTGCAGAGTCATCAAAATCATTCTTGATATACTAGCCAATGATAGTTTCTGTTTATGTGACAGAGTCTTACATTTATCTTCAGTCTTGCTCACGTCCAGTTGATATTAGAGGATCAGTGACTTTAGGATATCATCAATTTATGAGTTCACTTTAGAGGCAAGCCCATATTTGCTCCCTTATAAATTAAGATCATTTTTTATTCTTACTATAAAAAATTCACTAAGGAAGTTCAAAATAAGAAAAGATTTTGGTTACTGTAAACAGAAGTTATTCCATACAAAAAAATGCCACAGGGCCACACCTGTGGCTCAAAGAGTAGGGCCCCGGCCCCATATACCAGGGGTGGCAGGTTCAAGCCGGGCCCTGGACAAAACTGCAAAAAAAAAAAAAAAAAAAAAAAAGGAGAAATGTCACCTTACTTTTTTTTTTTTTTGAGACAGGGTCTTGCTCCATTTCCCTGGATAGAGTTCAATGAAGTCATTCTAGCTCACTGCAACTTCACACTCCTGGGGGCTCAAGCGATCCTCCTGCCTCACCCTACTAAGTAGCTAAGACTACAGGCACATGCCACTGCACCTGGCTAATTTTTTCTATTTTTAGTAGCAATGGGGTGTTGCCCTTTCTCAGGCTGGTCTCAAACTCCTGCCTCAAGAGATCATCTTGCTTTGGTCTCCCAGAGTTCTAGGATTACAGGCATGAACCATCATATCCAGCCCCACCTCTTTTTTTTTATTCTTCATTTTAATACCACGTTTTCCTACACTTTAATGATGAGAAAATTCTGGCTCTTTATCAAATATTTTTTACTATCATTAACTCCCTTTGCCTATAGCATGGAGTTAATCGTTAAATTTTTGAAACACATAGCTAAGGAGTATAATCCATTGTCTGGATTTTTAAGCTCCTGTGAGTTTGGCAGCTGTTCCTATTGAGTAACAGAGTGAAGAATCACAGCGTGAAGGGGGAGACTACCATCCCCTCCCCCTGCAGGGGAGGACATCCGCTTCCTCAGTTCTTGATGTCAGACATTCCGATTGTAATGAAACCACTGAGTTATTTTGGGAGCCACTTTTAATGGTCCCTTGCCCTTCATTTAAAGTAAAAGATGCCTCAACAAAGCAGAGGATGATGCAATCTCAATTGCCTCCAAGGATGTGGTTTAAACCAGACAGGATGTCAGATCCAGCACCTTTTTTTGGATGGTAGTCAGGGTGAGGACCTTGCCTGACTTAGCAGATGTGGTATTTTGCTTTTTACCCTTGTGAAAGAAGACATACTTGGGACATACCAGCTTCCTGGATGGCAGCTATGGAGAATCACAGTCCAGGATTCCGGATATTTGTATTCCCAAATCTGGTTTGAGATTAGGAAAATCTCAAATCTGTTTCCCAGGACATTCATTCCAACACTTGTCATCACTGGTCCTTTTTTTTTTCCTTCATGCTTTCTCCTATTGAGTGGAAAACCCTACATTATCCCTTTCCTGCCAAGTGCTTTGCAAAGATTACAAGCAGTACATTTTATTTTATTTTTTATTTATTTTATTTTTTTAGAGACAATGTCTCACTTTGTCACCCTCGGTAGAGTGCCGTAGCATCACAGCTCACAGCAATCTCCAGCTCTTAGGCTTAGGTGATTCTCTTGCCTCAGCCTCTCAAGTAGCTGTCCTACAGGCACCCGCTACAATGCCCGGATGTTTTTGTGTTGTTGTTGTTGCAGTTTGGCCAAGGCTGGGTTCGAACCCACCACCCTCAGTATTTGGGGCCGAAGCCCTACTCACTGAGCCTCAGGTGCCACAAGCAGGAAATTTTAAATGAGTGTGAGCATTTGAGCTACAGTGATCTGGGAGGTATGACAATGAGAACAGATGGGACCTACAAAGGCAGAACCATCATGAAGTCTGACTACAAGTCCTTTTATAATTCACTCTTGCTCTAAGACAGGTAAGCTTTTAGAGAGCTGAGAATTTGCACAAAAAGGATTTCTTCTCCAGCAATGAACTACCCATGAGACGTAGTCCTGAGTTGTGTATATTTTAAGATTGTATATTATAATTGGCACATCAATGTGTTTTGTAGGGTTTTTTGTTTGTTTGTTTTGTTCATTTAGAGACAGAGTCTCTCTCTGTCACCCAGGCTGGAGTGCAGTGGTGTGATCATTGCCCACTGTAACCTGGTACTTCTGGGCTCAAGCAATCCTCCCACCTCTGCCTCCCAAGAAACTAGAACTGCAGGCACACCCCACCTGTTTTGTCGTCGTATATACTTTCAGGGAGCAAGGAATCTCCCCTCTGCAATGTACTTTAATTACCCAGCCTCATAAAATACAAAGTATTGTTATTGTTATTACAATGATAGCATCATGTATCATTATGATTACCACAGAGCCACACACTATCCTGCCTCCTTTCTATGCTTTCTCGGAATAGATAGACCTATCTAATTGGGTGCTAGACTGGCACCTGGTATGGACTTTTGTACTCTAGAGATGAGTTCATTTTAGAATTTTAGAGCTGGCTTATTGAGGTCATGGAGGCCAAGCCTCCTACTTTATAAATAGGAAAACTCAGCCTCAGAAGGTTCATTGGTGCCCTTCAAGGTCACACAGCTAGTTCTGGGTAGAAAAGGGACATCATCTAATTCCTAGGCCAGTGATTTTTTTTTTTTTTAAGTCTCTTGTATCTTGCCAAATAGTAGACAGGTAAAATTAGTTTTATTAATACTTATCAGGTTTGTTTGGCTGTGACATTTTCAAATATCTCTAATTATAAAGACACCTTAGAGCTTGGTAATGCCATAAATAACAGTAAAGGGATTATTTTTCCTTTATCTGCCATCCCTTTCTCCGGTTTTTATACTTGCCTTAATTTTAAGTGATGTCAAGCCATATTTTGTATAAGTCCAATAGATTTGGATATGTCATAATCCACACTTTTGAGTTCTGTTAATTTGGGGCCAAGCTTAGAAACTGACAAATCTATATACCATTCAAACTTAGTTAATAAACTATATTTTAAAAATAATTTTGTTTTGTTTTGTTTTGAGATAGAGTCTCACTATGTTACCCTGGGTAGAGTGCTGTAGTGTCACAGCTCACAGCAACCTCCAAATCTGGGACTTAAGTGATTCTCTTGCCTCAGCCTCCCAAGTAGCTGGGATTATAGGTGCCTGCCACAATGCCTAGCTATTTTTTGTTGCAGTTGCCACTGCTGTTTTAGCTGGCCGGGTCTGGGTTCGAACCTGCCACCCTTGATATATGGGGCTAGCGCCCTACCCACTGAGCCACAGGCGCCGCCCTAAAAAATAATTTTCATGTCCCTGATGCAGATAGTTCAAATTTAGAAATTTATTTTTGGGAAATAATCAGAGATGTGCAAAATTTATGTACAATAAGGATGTTAGGTTCAGCATTACTCATACCAAAATATAGACGCAAATTAGTGTGGGTTTTTTTCTTGGAAGAAACTGTAAGAATTTGCTAACAGTGATTACTTTTAGAAAAAAAGACTTGAGTCTTTTATGACAGGGAAGAATACCTTTTAATTTCATATCTTTTTGTATTGCTTGATTTTTCTGTTCAGACGAACTACTTTATTTCCTTCACAAAACATCAACAGATATTTTCTAGGTGGGAAGATGAAGGACAATTTTTGGTCTTCTTTGGATTTCTCATCATTAAAAATGTAATAAATTAGGCGGCACCTGTGGCTCATCGAGTAGGGCGCCAGCCCCATATACCGAGGGTGGCAGATTTAAACCCGGCCCCGGCCAAACTGCAAAACAAAAAAAATAGCAGGGCATTGCAGCTACCATCTGTAATCCCAGCTACTCGGGAGGCTGAAGCAAGAGAATTGCCTAAGTGCAGGAGTTGGAAGTTGCTGTGAGCTGTGTGACACCACGGCACTCTACCAAGGGTGATAAAGTAGAAACTCTGTCTCTACAAAAAAAGAAAAAAGTAATAAATTGGGGGCTGGGTGTGGTGGCTCACACCTGTAATCCTAGAATTCTGGGAGATCAAGGCAGAGGGATTGCTTGAGCGCACAGGTTCAAGACCAGCCTAAGCTAGAGAGAGACACTGTCTCTAAAAATACCCAGATGTTGTGGCTGGCACCTGTAGTCCCAGCTACTTGGGAGGTGGAGGCAGGAGACTCGCTTGAGCCCAGGAATTGGAGGTTGCTGTGAGCTGTGATGCCATAGCCCTCTATCCAGGGTGACAGTTTGAGGCTCTGTCTCAAAAAAAAAAGAAGAATCACTTAAGCCCAAGAATTTGAGGTTGCTGTGAACTGTGCCACCACGGCACTCTACCGAGGGCAATATAATGAGACTGTCTCAAAAAAAAAAACAAAAAACAATATATATATATATATATATATATGAATACCGTTTTACTAAAATACAGTATAAACATGTATAACAGAAAGAGAGAAAGAGAGAGATTGGGCAGTGCCTGTGGCTCAGTGAGTAGGGCGCTGGCCCCATAGACCGAGGGTGGCGGGTTCAAACCCAGCCCCTGCCGAACTGCTGGGTGGGTGTTGTGGCAGGCACCTGTAGTCCCAATTACTCGGAAGGCTGAGACAAGAGAATTGCCTAAGCCCAGGAGCTGGAGGTTGCTATGAGCTGTGAAGCCATGGCACTCTACTAAGGGTGGCAAAGTGAGACTCTGTCTCTTAAAAAAAAAAAAGAAAGAAAGAGAGAGAGAGATTGAGAGAAAGGAGAAAAGGAGATACTCAGAATGTGAACAGTGCTTATTTCTAGGAGGTAAAAGTATTTATAAGGCTATTTTATTTATTTTTCAGTATTTTCCAGGTTTTGTTGGTGAACAGTTATTGGTTGGTAATGCCTCAGACTGTTCCTTTTTTGTCTATAACTCTCTGCTTAGATGACCTAAATGTTAAATACTGTCTATATATTGATGGGCTCCCAGTGTTAAATACCGTCTATATATTGATGGGCTCCTGGCCTGGACTTTTCTCTCTGAGTTTCAGCCGTACATAGTCAACCACTTCCTTGGAATTTCTACTTGCATATGTCAATGGACATTTCACACTCAGAACATTTACATTAGAGCACTTGATTCTGCTCTCTCACCCGCTGCAGCCATCCAAGTTGTCTCTTCAATATGCTCATACACAACCTATCACCAAACTCGCAGCACTTCTGCTCCAGGCCCTGAGCTTCAGAGACTCCACTTTAGTTCTTGCCTGACCACACCCCTTCCCAATATCACGAGAAGTCCACAGAGCCAAGGAGTTACACTCACCCAGAGCCACTGATCCCCATTCTAGACAATTTTCTGGTCACCCAAGATTCCAGAATTCTCTGTCCAAAGAGCTCAGAGCTTCCTCCCAGAGCCTGCAGGGGCCTCTTCCCCTAATCCATCCTCCTAAGGGCTGAGTAACGGCAGACTACACCCAGGTGTAGACTCTCCTAAGCCCAAGGGATGGCTAAGGACCTATTTAAAGAAAGCATGGACAGAACTTGGCTGGTGTGTGAACCACAAACCTGTTAGTGAAGGTCCTTGCAGTATGAGTCGGAGTTGGAGGGCAGAAGAGAAGAGGGGCAGACAGAGAAAGGCCAGGGCTCCCTCTGTTTCAGTGGGACATTCCAAGGAGTCTGAGAAATCTAAATTCCAATCTGGATTTCCAAATTGTTATGAAAGTAAAATTTTCAAGATAGGAGAATAGAATATATTTCACTTAATGATCTGTAGCTCACTTTACAACTTTTGCATATGCCAGCATTTGGCATTAGGCCTCCAATATCTGTTCTCTTACCCCGGGCCCTGCAAACATTAGGGTGGGTCTGTTTTTAAGTTCTACCTCCCAGACATATCAAGAATTCTGGGCAATGCCTGTGGCTCAACAGAGTAAGACGCCGGCCCCATATGTTGGAGAGGGTGGGTTCAAACCCAACCCCTGCCAAAAACTGCAAAAAAAAGAAAAATCAGCTTTATACTGTGAATCTTTTTTTACAGCTTTGTGGAAGCATAATCACATAAGATAGATGGCAATAAATTTTGAACAGTTTGTTCTTTAATCATCATTTGCTCCTTGCAGTTTTGATATCTGCGAACAAACCATCACCATAATCAAGATAATAAACATATCCATCATCTCCCAGCAATGTCCTGTAGTGCCTCTTTGTCATTTGCCTCTTCCCCCACCATAATTTGCATCTTCCAGAATTTTCTATAAATGGAATAATATAGTATGTACTATTTTTGTCTGGCTTCTTTCACCCAGTATAATTACTTTGAGATTTATACACACATGTTGTGGTTTATATCAATAGTTGATTGATTGCTGAGTAGTATGCCATTTTACTGATATACCACAATTTATTTATTCACCTCTTGATGCGGTTTTATCAGAGTTTTGGGGGAGGTGCTATTACAAATAAACCTGATACAGATGTCTGTGTACAAGTCCATATACTGGTTATGTTCTCATTTCTCTCAGATTGGTATCTAAGAGTGAAGGGGCTAGGTCACACAGTAGATGTATGTTTAACTTTTCAAGAAACTTCCAAACTATTTTCCAAAGTGTTGGAACCCTCCTGCACTATCAGCAGTGCAGGGGGGCTCTAGTTGTTCTATATCCATGTCAATACTTGGTATGACCACTTTTTTCAAATTTTAGCCTTTCCAATTGATGTGTAGTTGTGTCTTCTTTTTTTGTTTGTTTGTTTGAGACAGAGCCTCAAACTGTCACCCTGGATAGAGTGCTGTGGAATCACAGCTCACAGCAACCTCCAATTCCTGGGCTCAAGCGAGTCTTCTGCCTCTGTGCCCCAAGTAGCTGGGACTACAGGCGCCCGCCACAAGACCTGGCCATTTTTTGGTTGCAGCCACCATTGTTGTTTGGCGGGCCGGGCTGGATTCGAACCCGCCAGCTCAGGTGTACACGGCTGGCGCCTTAGCCAATTGAGCCACAGGCGCCGAGCCAAGTTGTGTCTTCTTGTGTTCAATTTGCAGTTCCTTACAAACTAATGATATTTAGCCTTTTTTTCATCTTCATATTTGACATCCATATTTCTTCTTGGGTGAATTGAATATTTAAATTTTTTGCCCAATTCTGAATTAGGTTGTTCTTATTATTGAGCTGTAAGAATTCTTATATTCTCTAGATACAAGTCTTTTGGCAGATATGTAATGTGCAACTATTTTCTCCCTGCCTGTGGTTTGTCTTTTCAATTTCTTTGAAAAGCAAAAGTTTTAAATTTTGATGAACTTCAATTTATTGATCTTTTTCTTTGGTAATTCTTGATTTTTTTGTTCTATCTGAGAAACTTTGCCATTCAAATGCAATCAGAGAAATGTTCTTGTATATTTTGAATAGTATTTCTTAAACCTTTAAAACATGTTTCTTGCTGAGGATTGCTTGAGCCAAGGGTTTCGGCTGAGCTATGACACCACTTTCCTGAGGGTGACAAAGTGAGACTCTGTCTCAACAACAACAAAAGTTCCTAGAAAAGAAAACATTTAAGGAACAGCTCCCCAGCACCCTCATCTGGTGAGAATGTTCCTATAGAACATTTGAACACAGCATTTCAAAATTAGGAGAGTCAAAACATAAACTAAGATGTTTTATTTTTTCAAAGATTTTTCAGACTTGCAAAATACTTTATTATTGAGAACACAGAAGAAATAATTAGAAAGGTGAGGTATGAAAATCACATAGTGCTGATCTTATTCTGTTTGATGGCTGAGGGTTTGCTTCCCCCTTCCTCATCTCTGGAATACTTTTTACCACCCTTCGTTCCCATCAAAAAAAAAATTTTTTTTTTTTTTGAGATAAAATCTCACTTTGTCACCCAGGCTAGAGTGCCATGGCCTCAGCCTAGCTCACAGCAACCTCAAACTCCCAGGTTCAAGCAATCCTCCCACCTCAGCCTCCCAAGTAGCTGGGACTACAGGTGCTGGCCACACATGGCTAGTTTTTCTATTTTTAGTAAAGATAGTTAGTAAAGATAGGGTCTCACTTTTCTCAGCCTGTCTTGCACTCCTGACCTCAAGCGATCCTCCTACCTGGCCTCCCAAAGAGTTGGGATTACAGGCCTGAGCCTATCAACCCATTTCCATCAAATTCTATTTGAATGGAGGTGAAGAATTTTTTTGCTTCCTTAATAGATGGCACTGAACCCTTCCTAGGGAGAGACATATTCTTTTTTTTTTTTTTGAGACAGAGCCTCAAGCTGTCATCCTGGATAGAGTGCTATGGCATTACAGCTCACAGCAACCTCCAATTCCTGGGCTCAAGCGAGTCTCCTGCCTCCGCCTCCCAAGTAGCTGGGACTACAGGCGCCCGCCACAACGCCCCGACATTTTTTGGTTGCAGCCACCATTGTTGTTTTGGCGGGCTGGATTTGAACTCGCCATCTCAGGTGTACGTGGCTGGTGCCTTAGCCCGTTGAGCCACAGGCGCCGAGCCAAGGGAGAGACATACTCTTGTTGGGGAAAAAGTATTGCATTTTAGTTAAGTACTCGAAGTTGGTGAATCCACTTACACTGCCTCTTACTCCTATTGTGAGGGTGTCAAGTGGCTCCAAGCGTAAGACGACTGGGGGAAATGCTCTGCATAAAAGAAGAGATGGAAAAAAGAGAGGAAAGAGAGAAAAGATGAAGGCTTTGCCTTCAACAGGATCCTCTCACCAGGAATGCTACAAAGTGTCTACATCTACTGACTAAGAGACTTTTATTAGTGAAACTGGAGAAAGAGCCTAAGTTAAAGTGGTTCAGAACATAAATAACACGTTGATGCAGGAATTCAGAGGCCCAGATGAACATGAGAACCTTAGTCTTACCATGAATTTATAGAAATCCACTGGCAGTGAAAGTGATTGGGTTTGAGTTGACTGTACGTAACCTTTGAAGAGTAGGGAGACTTCCCTCCATATCCTAGAACTTTTCAACCCAAAATAGTACAAGCTTCAATATCACAAACTGAAACAACCCACTCTTTTGACTATAATTTGCATTTCTTCTGGTTTACTTGTTCAAGCACTGTGCTGGACACAAACTTTGGGCCCCATCCTGGACTCTGATTCATTAAGCTTCTGAAAGAACAGAAGTAACTCCATCTTGTAAGAAGCTGCCATCTTAAAGTTCCTTTGTTCCCGAGAATAGCCCTTCATCTCAGAGCTCCTTTGTTCTCATTCCTAGCCTATCAGGGCTAAGCAGGGCACTCGCCACATCAGGTGACCCAAGCCGAGGTTATCCATTCCACAGCAGACCTGACCAATGAGCGCCAAGGAGCATTTAAAATAACCAATCATACTCACCGCACTGCTGAAGTCCCGCACCCCTTTGTCACCACAATACCCCACCCCACCCCAGAGACCGGGCCCTCAGAACGCTCCCACTGTGTGGGGTACTCTGTGGGCCCTGGCTAGAGCTTGAATAAAGGCTCTTTTGCTTTTGCGTCTCCCTGGTGGTCTTTGGGGATTATGCGATCTGGGCACTACACTTCCACCTTCACTCAGACTTCTCTTGTCATCATCCCATGCAGTGCATGTCCAAGGTCCATCACTTCCTGCAAATACTTCAAGTCCCTTGTCACTTTTTCTTTCTTTTGTACTTACCTGGGAAAACCTAAACCCATAACTGCCTATCACAAATCTACTGGTACACCTGTATCAACTGCATCAAAACTCACTGTCCTCGGGAGTCTGAGGCAAGAGGATCACCTAAGCCCAGGAGTTGGAGGTTGCTGTGAGCTGTGTGATGCCACCGCACTCTACTGAGGGCGATAAAGTGAGACTCTGTCTCTACAAAAAAAAAAAAAAACCTTACTGTCCTTCATATTAAAGGGAAGGACCCCACCCTCTCATCAAAGGCTGTACCCACCTGTGATCCAGGTCCCCTTCCCTCACAGCAACCTCAGTCTCTTGGGCTCAAGAGATCCTCTTGCCTCAGCCTCCTGAGTAGCTGGGACTATAGGCACCCACCAAAACACCCAGCTAGTTTTTCTATTTTTATTAGAGATGGAGTGTCCCTTTTGCTCGGGCTGGTTTCGAACTCCTGAACTCAAGCAAGCCACCTGCTTCAGCCTCCCAGAGTACTAGGATTACAACTATGAGCCATCTATCCAGCTGTCCTGTCTTCTCAAGGTCTTTACTTCATTGATTAAATAGTATATATGTTACATATCAAGAATGCATTTTTTTTTTTTGAGTCTCACTATATAGTCTCACTATGTCACCCTTGGTAGAGTGCCGTGGCATCACAGCTCACAGCAACCTCAAACTCTTGGGCTTAAGTGATCCTCTTGCCTCAGCCTCCCAAGTAGCTGGGACTATAGGCAACAGCCACAGCGCCGGTTATTTTTT
>CAUYRH010109194.1:0-26126 GCA_963574655.1 Perodicticus potto | reverse complement strand
AGGATGTCGTTTCCAGAAGGACATTAAGAAAAAGAATTGGAAACATCCAATAAATGCAACAACAGGCAAATGGGTAAATAAATTGCTGCATAGTCATATAATGGAATATCATGTAAACGTGAAAATAGATAAACAATATTTATGTGCCTCATAAGCAAATCTCACATAACACTTTAAGCAAAAAGTAAAACAAAAGCTGATGTAGTATTAAACGCATAGATAGTATGATTTCATTTGTGCAAGTTAAGTTATATATTGAGTAAGTAGTTTCTAGTAAAATTTTAAAGAAAAGCTAGGGCACAATAATCTCGAAATTCAGGAGATGCTTCTCTTCGGGTTCTGTGTGAAAGGTGCGTGAGAGATACGCTACCCAAGACAGGTTTCAAAATTATTGATGATAGTCTTTGTCATTGATTGACTGGCATACTGTTGGATATTATATTATTATTTTATAATTTACAAATCAATAATATATTTTTTCACTTATGAAATACTATTACGTAATTTTTCAATGGTGGAAGTACTAGCTAGGTAATTTTATAGTTTTCTTGTTGTATTCCTTTTCCTAGCATTACCTGTGGGTAGAGATTGAAACTTTGAAACCCAAGTCATATTTTCTGTTCTGACTTTCTGAGACCCATGGGATGCCCAGTGCATAGATAACTAGACCACTTTCCTTGAGGTATATATATATTTTATTTAGATTTTAATCTCCTTCAATCAGGACACTTTCTCTATGGTTAAAATTCCTTGGAAGCCATACTGGTTGTAAAAATGGGCAATGAACAGTCTCTTTTACCAAGATATCTGTAATGTTCTGTGGAACTGTTACTTTTCCTCGACTGCCCTTTTTGATAAAATAGACCTTTCTTACTCAACTGATTCAAGCTGGGAATAATCCAGCAGTCACGATGTCTGTTGCCCTACAGAAGAGACAACCTTTACTGTCAGAATGGTTTATAGGAAAATAGTTCTGTTCCTTTGATGAGTCCTGTTAAAATTTGGATTAGTTATTTTACAGAATTGATGGCGAGAATGCTGGTGATCTCTGTTCCAATGGTGATGTTCTCAGGCTCAAGAGGTGGAGGAGGGGGCTGGTATGTTCTATTTTATCAGGTGACAGAATATCTGTCTTTTGGCCATTTGAGCTGATTTTTCTGAATGTTGTCTAGGATAATTGGATGATCTGGAAATATTATAGAGCAACCGACATGCAGTATTAACACCTCCTGCATAAGTTAAAGTCTACAGCAAACCTCAGATCTTAGCTGGTAGGTATAATTCAGACAGACTTCATCTTTGGGTGAACTTGACCAATTCGTATAAGAGAGCATGTGATAACGTGGAATATGACAAAGGTACACACTATTATTAGGCTGCTTCACTATTTCAGAGAGCTTTGCTTGCAGATGTGATGTATTGCCAGCTCAGTGCTGTGGTTTCCCTGGTTGCACATCAGAATCACTTTAGAAGCTTTGTGCTCACCCTGGATCGGTTGCATTGGGTTCATTAGTGAGGGGGGATGTACTGGCATGTTTTACATTTCCTACAGGTGATTTGACTATGCAACCAAGCTCGTAAACAACTTTTGGAGTCAGACTAGATCTAAATTTGACTCTCAATTTTAGCCCTTGGCCAGTTGGTCTTAGGATTAATTAAGCCTTTCTAAACTTCTGGTTTTCTCACCTGGAAAAAAAAGCGATTAATAATTGTACCACACTTGTTAGTTTATTGCATAGATGAAATGAGATAAGCCACGCAAGGCATTTAAGACAGTGCTTTGCACATGAAAAGGTTCAGTACATGTTAGCTATTAGTTCCATGTTTATTTTACTTATAAATATCAACTGCAGAGGTGTAGAGAAAAAAGAAGATGCTGGGACCAGCCAGTCGAAAGGCTCCGAGAGATCCGAGTCCTTGGTCTCTTTTGATGAAAGCAAAGCTTCCTCTTTCTGTTGCTCCCTCTGTCCTACTTTGGGGCATCTTTGATAAGAAGTGTAGAAGAAGTCACTTTCTTTAATTCCTAACATGAGTTCTAAAAGAAGCAAAGACGTCTATGTTCTTTCCATACCACCAGGCTCCCCTGAGGAGACTCTGAAACTGGAGGGCTTGGAATAACCCAAAAGAGTTGAAGGGAAAGTTCAGTGGGCCCTGGCATTCTGCCAATGCAGACGGCGCTCCTGGAAATATTTTATCTCTGAAAATAAAAATCAATTTAGTGGACCTGAAGATAATGTAGTATTCACAGACATGTCATTTTTCTTCCAGTGTAATTCCCCCTGACGCTGCTACAGGGGTCAGTTGTCAGGGGCGCAATAGAGGAAAGCTTTTTTTTTTTTTTAAGATAAATTATGAATTGGCTCCCACTCCATCAACCCAATGCTAATATATCACCAACCAGCAAGGTCAGACAAGGCTTCAGTTCACTTACCCCCAGGGTGATAGAATGGTTAACAGCATAGGATTTTGATTACAGAGGTTCAACTTCTGGCTGTGCCCTTGTCTTAATAACATGACACAGAGCAGGTTGATTCATCTCCTGGGGCTTCAGTTTTCTCATCTGTACAATGGGGACACGCTTATCCACCTCACATGGCCTTTGTATGAATTCGGTGAACTAGTGCTTGCTTTTTAAAGGTGCTTTTCAGTGTCTGGTATTTCAAAAACACTCACTGCATTGTCGCCGTTAGGAGTCTGCTAGTGATTTTAAGAAACCAACTGTGTTCTGTCCTTGGGAAGCAGATATTTGTTGCAGCTCCCATTGGTACTTAAGGAAGCATAGTAGAAATGGCAAATTACCCCCAAACCAGGCTTCAAGGAACTTTTTGCCTTGCAGCCAGAATCAAATGCTTACATTTTATGTTTAAAGTTGTAGTATAAGAAATGCTGGCTGGGTTAGGCTCAGAAAATCTGGTTCCAAACCTGGTTCTCCTAATAACTGGCTATATGGATCTAGACAAACAATTTTCTTCCTTTATTTTTCTCAGCCTTTTTCTTCGGTGATGAAGTATATTAAGTTTGCAGTAGATGTTAAGGTCAAGCCCTGCTTGACTGTGCAGTGAAAATGCTTATCGTTAGGGAATCAATTTTGGTTTTTATAGAATTGCCCAAGAGAGATCCCTCTTTGTGGGGTGATTTGAGTGGCTGTTGATAAAGACCAGTTCTATTATTGCCCTGTTATTTAACAACCAGACTACAATCTCCAAAGAAGAGGGATTTTGTCTGGTCCATTATAGTTACCCTACATTTGTTGTGAAGAAGCACCCTCTCACCATCTCCACTTTGTACCAACTCAGTCATTTTTCAATTGGTGTGCCATAAGAGGATCTTAGGTGTGCTGCATACATTTTTAAAGACCATTAATTAAATTATTTTTGAAAGAAGTTCGAAGAACAGTAAGTCTATTTTTTTTAACTCCTTTTTTCACCAACACAATTTAAGTGTGCCGTGAAAGTTTAACTATACATTCAAGTGTGCGGTGAGATAAAAAAAAGGTGGAGGAACACTGCACAAAGTGGACTAAAACACTAAGAGGCTTTGTGCACTTCCAGGCTGCCACAACTGGGCCCCTAATTTAGATGAACCCATGGGAGGAACGGGTGGACAATAGGACAAGGAAAGGAAAGAGATATCTCAGTGTTTATTCACAGATTTCTTTCCTGCTAGACTATGATTTAGTACCCTAGTTTGTTTTGAGACACGCTATAACCCAGGCTTGCATTGAGTACAGTGGCACCACCACAGCTCACAGAAGCCCCAAATTCCTGGGCTCAAGAGATCCTCCTGCCTCAGCCTCCTGAGTAGTTAGAACTACAGGTGCACAGCTAATTTTTCTATTTTTTGTAGAGGGTGAGTCTCTCTCTTGCCCAGGCTGTTCTCAAACTCCTGACCATAAATGACTCTCTTGCCTTGACCTTCAAGAGTGCTAGGATGACAGGCATAAGCCACTGCCCTGACCAGAGTATGTTCATTATGGCCTTGTTCTCAAACAGGTTTATTGAACAGCCATGGCTCCCATCAGGCTTTCAGAAATGACTTTCTTCACTTGCTCCTGGCAAGGTACCCAGGGTAATAATAGCATTCCCCTTGTTTCTGGCTTCAAGGTACTTCTTCCTTCATCTCTTGTTGATTTCCCACACAAGGAATTCATCCATTAAGCTCTTGTTAATCATCCTTTTTGTCTATGCCATCTGTCTTTATGCCAGAGTCCTGCTTAATAATCATTATCTAACACCAGCAAAATTGGTTGAATTTAGTAGACAACAAAGACACACTTTCAAAATGACACTTAGGCTTATCATAAAGCCACCATGTCTGTGTTCTACTAATAGGACGGGCATCCCAATCAAAGTGGCAAGCATCATCTATTTTTCTCTTTGATGCAAATTTTCCTTTACCCACCCCAATTTTTGTTCACTCAACTTCAAATTAGTAAGCATGTACTACCTGAAAAAGTACATTAGATTTTGAAATAGGTATTTACCATTTCCACATTTACCATTATTTTTTCCAGAGTTTATAGTTATTTGTGGGAGGATCAGTACAGTAGAAGACTTCTCAGTCATGCTAAAAGACAGACCAAAGTATGTATTCTTGAAAAAAATTAATCTGACCCATATGCTTACCGCTGTTTATAGGTTAATGGGCTCAAGCAAAATGCAAACCAAAAGATGTAACTTCATGTGGTAAAGGCATAGGCCTATTTCAGAATGTGTGCTTAAATTATAAATGTAGCATTTAATTTAATTATACATATAATTCGGGAACCGTATGGCAGTGTTTCTCAGGCTCTAAAAACAAAAATGCTTCTAAATTTAAAGGAGATTAACTCATATCTCACCATCTCCACTCCTTTCATGAAAGGCTGGAATATTCCTCCAAAGCAGTTTCTCCTTTCAAAAATGTTTTTCAAGTTTTGTGTTTTATTTTAAGAACTCAACAATTATAACAATAATATGAAAACAAGCATAACATTGCTACTTCTGTACTACTACTAATACTAGCAGGCCAGGATTACATATCTCCTTTGCCACAGCACTTAATCATAACCTCCTTCTAACAGATACAGAAATTAATGTACATGGCAATGACCAAATTCAACTTGTCAGTGGAAGATCCAGAATTCAAATCTATGTTTCTATATGAATAATAAAATCTTACTTTTACTTGCGGCCCATACTGCTAACCAATTCTAATTAAAACTGGAATTTGTCTGAATTTTTGGTGCTGGAGTAACTAATAAACTTGTATCAAGAAAGATCAATTGGCATTTGAACTCAGGAGAGTCAGTCAAGGCACCGACACCTTTCAGATCTTTCAACATAGACCAAACCATAAACCTGGTATGTCCATGGAACAGTAAACTGAAGTTGATTGGCAGAAGCAAATTTGGTTCCAAGGAAGGAGGAGGAAGCTGCCGTTGAAAGTCTATCAGACCTTTTCATGGACCTCATAAGAAATTCCATTATTCCAGAATTCTAACATGATTGAAAACCCGGGGCATCAGTCACTTTCAGAAGCTAATCATATTCTTAACAGCCCGAACAGTGTGACTTTGGCTCAAGATAGGTCAAACTTGTTTCTTTTCCTTTTGTTGAGGGTCGAGGTGGGGCGGGGAGTGATTTAAGTAGACTGAAAACAGCTATGAATCTGAGTCACTTGAATAAAACTTTGTTACCAGTCCGACCTATGTCTTCGTTACGGAGGTCATTTTCAGAGTTCCTGCACATTTTGTGTTACCCAGTAAGAAGAGACACCAGGCTGTGGCTTTTCCATAGCATTGTCTCATGTTAAAATTACCTTGGCATGCACAGAGGATATTTGTTGAATCTAATTGAACTTGTTTGCTTTGAAAGGCCAAGCCTGAACATTCAAAGGGAGCTGTCCAACCCCAATGTGCTGAAACGACGAGAGAGGGTGTTAGGAAGCTCACAAATTATCCAGGATGTCTGAGGTCATGTCATCGCACAGTGGGTTAACTGTACACATCCAACTTAGATTGTTTATTTATATTTTGTGAAATAAATTACCCCTTGAAATATCCGAGCCATCTATCGAGTCATTTTGCTTCCCAGGACGGTCGTCACATCAAATACTATATTACTGTAGGAACACAGAGAGGTAAAGAGACATTATACAGAAACCTGATCACATCTTTTCTATTTTAGAGTTTAGGTGCAGAAGCAATCAACTATCTACCAGTTCAGGTGTAAAATAATGCATGCAAATGATGTGTGTGTCCAGCACATAATTTTTTCTCCCTTTCTTTCATGGTAATGATTTGGGATCTTTCCTTTCAGTATCCCTCTCCAAACTTGCATATTTCTTACTGTCAATTCAACCTTGCTTTTCGTGGCTCTGATCTCTGTACCATAAGACATTGTATATTACACCAAACAACATGCTGGGTATACAACAGTAAACTCCCTCCATGGAATTTCTTCTCTAGTGGTAGAGGCAGAATATTAAACAAATATTTATTCAACTAAATGTATAATTATAGACTTACCTTATAGAATGGTGTCTTTGTAAATGAATTATTAAAATTGTAAGTTGCAACCTATGCAATTGTACATCCATAAATGACATACATAATTTAAATTTATAAAGGTATAAAGGGATAAGCTTTATAAAGGTATAAGCATTTTGAAAATGTACACCACTCTCATGTCAGCGGAACTTTCCCTTCAGTATAACTTATCCTACACAAACACGTTCTATAAGAAGTTATATCTGGAGATTACAGTCAATTTTCTCTCTGTGAGAGTTTCTAGTGAAGGGAATGTTGTGTGTAACAAATTTGAATTATGTTCAATGTTTAGATGAACCCCAAATATTTTGTGTATGCCAAGTGAGTGGATGAAGATATACCATCTGACACTCATATGCTCCTTTTACTGAAGTGTTATTTTTGTGTGTTTGAAGCATTTTTGTGTTTAGTCTCTATTTTGCTTTGAAGGTATTTTTCTGTGCTATAACTTTATTTTTAAGCACTGTTTGAGTGAAAGATAGCTATGAGGCCTCCCAAAATGTTGGAACACTTGTACAGGAGAAGGAATTCTTTACCCAGAGAATTTCTCTTCCCTCTCACTGATTTTCTAGCTATCACCCACACTCAACTATTCTTTCTCCTCTGACCAGTAAAATCTCCGTTAGATTACATTTGACATGCAGACTCTCTATTTGCTTTTGAACCTTTGCTTTTTCCTTCCTTCCTTATCATTCAGTTTATAGACATCATTCTCAGCCACACGCATTATTTGGATATATTGATTTGGTACGAAACTCAAAATAATTTTCCTGTTAAGTCAATGTCAATATTTTATTTCACATTTTTTCATCCAGTGGCAGGGTTTCAGTAACTAATTAAAGTTATTAAGCAAGAAACAGGTGTGCAGAAAATGCAGTTTTTGAGACCACATAATGGGATAACTGCCTGCTTCTGAGTGATAATGGGAGACAGACACCCCGTTTAAACCGAGCCTGGAATAGAAAGTGAGATGGAAACAGAAGGCCAGAGAGGCAGTGACGGGCGCATGTCCCTGCTCCTCTGGTGTGGTTGGGCTTGGGCTGATGGAGGAGCTGGGAGTACAGTCTAGAGTGAGTGTAGTAAGAAAGTGGAAATGGCTCAAGGAAAGGTTTGAGGGATGCTGGTTCACCCAAGGCCTGTCGATTGCACCAGGGAGGCCGTGGGAAGCCAAGTATCGTGATCCTATTTACTTTTCCAAAAGGCACTTGAGTTCTCTGTGCATATGGATTGGAAGCAAGAAAAGCACAGATGATGCAGGGTGATTAGCAAAATATCTCAAGAATGGAAGAAAAAGTATCCAATGTGTACAGCCCTACTATGAAGCTGATTTATAGCTTTCATGTGAAGGCTATAACCCAACTATAGCACAAGAAGATGGGGAAAGGGGCAAGGGAGGGGAGAGGAAGGGTGGGTGGGTGGAGAGAGGGTAAAGGGTGGGATCACACTTGTGGTGCATCTTGGAAGGGTCAGGTGAAACCTACTAAATGAAGAACACAAAGGTTTTCACACAATAAACGAGAAAATCCCATGAAGGTTATGTCGAACGGTTGGATGAAAATATTTCAGATTGTATATGAAGTCTGCACACTGTACCCCATGATTGCACTAATGTATACAGCTATGATTTAATAAAAGAAAAAGAAAAGAAAGAGAAGCTACATTACTGCAATTGCCGATGTGATCTTCTTCATAAATCCTTTCCCAAGGCTGGTATCATTAAGAGTTTTCCCTCACACTTTCCTCTAGGATTTTTATCCTTTTGTGTCTTAGATTAAATCTTTCATCCAGCACGAGTTAATTTTTGTAAGTGGTGGGAGGTGAGGGTCCAGTTTCAGTCTCTTACATGTGGCTAACTAGTTCTCCCCGCACCATTTGTTACAGAGGGATTCTATCCCCAGCATATGCTTTTCTTTGGTTTATCAAAGATCAGATGGCGGCTCTGCGCCTGTGGCTCAACGGACTAAGGCACCAGCCACATACACCTGAGCTGGCGGGTTCAAATCCAGCCCGGGCCCGCCAAACAACAATGACGGCTGCAACCAAAAAATGGCCGGGCGTTGTGGTGGGCACCTGTAGTCCCAGCTACTTGGGAGGCGGAAGCAAGAGACTCGCTTGAGCCCAGGAATTGGAGGTTGCTGTGAGCTGTGATGCCAGGGCACTCTATCCAAGGTGACAGCTTGAGGCTCTGTCTTAAAAAAAAAAAAAAAAAAGATCAGATGGCGATATGAGGCTGGGTTCATCTTCTGTTCCATAGGCCAATGTCTCTATTTTTCGTACTAGAACCTTGCTGTTTTGTTCCATGTGGACTTGTTGTATACATAACCTGAAGTCTGGACATGATGCTTCCAGATTCGTTTTTATTTTGTAGAATTGTGTTGGGTCCTCAGTTTTCTTCTGGTTCCACATGAATCAAAAAACTATTTTTTTCAAGTTGTCCAAAGCATGAAACTAGCAGATCGACAACCAAAGGCCCATGTGAGAGTAAAATACAACTGAATTCAAGGAGGAAAGGAAGGGAGGGGTTGGCAAGTTACCACCTAACAGGTAGAAGGCATGGGTATACGGCACGTCTCCTGGGCAAGGGGTTTAACTACAACTCAGACTTTACCTTACAAACACAAATGATGTAACTCGATCATATGTACCCTCGTTTTAGCCTCAAATTAAGAAAAAAAGAAAGAAAGAAGCTATGGGATAGAGATGCTGGTGGCTCAAACTAGGCTGGTGACCAAGATAATAGCAAAAAAAAAAAAAAAAAATGGATGAGATAGAAAGGGAAATTTTAATGTTTTATAGACACAAATTTCAGAATAATTAGACACAAAGGAAGAAATAGAAGGAAATATTCCTACTCACTCTCACGGGGTTTGACCCTTATCCTTAGAATCCACTTGCGTCCTGCTTCCTCCCTCACATTTTTATTACAGGTTAGGGTACCACCCCTTCTGCTTTGCATATGTTCTATTATATAATTTTCACTACAGTCTCCGTGTCTCATTAGCATTTCAACTTCATAGACAAGTTCAATAACACGATTTAGATCACATGTTCAGTTAGTGGGAGGATTTAAATTCAAATCCAGGCAGTTTGACGACGGAGACCACCCCCAAGTAGCTCTCTGTCCCCCTTTCTCTAATCCAACAGCCAATTAAAAACTTCACTATCATATTCCACTGTTTCAGGTAAGAGTGAAATGTGGGCTGGGAATTTTTACCATATTTTAATTATCGATGTGCTCCCTGTCTTTCAGAAGCAAAGATAACAACATGTTGACGGCACTTCTAAATTCTGCAGTGCTGAGAAATCTCCAGCTCTCTAAATGTCATCTTTTGAAGACTCTGGAAAGCCGATTGCAAAATGGGAACCCTTTGCTTGTGATCAGTGTTAAATTAATTCTTAAAGGAGCTGCTTGCAGCTTCAAAATGATTTCCAGCTTCAGAAAAGTCCCAAACATCCTGTTTCCTCCTTGACAAATTCAGCTGAAGAAAAACAGAGGAACGTGAAAACATCCATGGTGACACTTAGCTTTAGGACAGACACCAAAGAAACACTTTGATGACAATGATGACGTCTGAGCAGAAACATTAGTCCGTAACGGATTTATTCTGAGTGCAAACCACGACTTTCACACACTTGGACGTCCAGACAAAACATCATCCCGCTGCTTCCTGTATAAAGGAAAACTCCACGTGGCCAAAGGGAGGCGCTCTTGAGTTAATGGAGCTGGTGACTGAATGGGACAGTCAGAATAAAGCAGGGTGAAGTCCAGCCAAACTAGAACACTCACTTCAGGGTATAGTTGTCTTATACCTAAGTGCCATTCATGGTTAGCCGAGAGGTCTTACCACAGATTTTGTCTTACATTATCAGCCTAAGAATCTTTCCTTTATACTTGAATTCTCCCAGACATAATCTCAAATGTGTTATCTCCCCCTCTCACAATGGTTTCATTGTGTCATTGCCAGAGTGAGTCAGGGAACAGGTGAATGGTAAAAGAGGATGAAAAAGTCTTAGGATGGGGTGGCGCCTGTAGCTCAGAGGAGTAAGGCGCCGGCCCCATATGCCGGAGGTGGCGGGTTCAAACACAGCCAAGGCCAAAAACTGCAAAAAAAAAAAAAAAAGTCTTAGGATGAAGAATGTGGGGTTTAAAATCAGACAAACCTGTCTCACAAACCACTTCCACCACTAATTTATTGGGTGATCTTGGTGAGACAGAACTCAGCCGAACACCAAGTTACTTGTTTAACTTCTCTGCTCTACATATGTGACCCCAATCACCTTACTGGTATTGAAAGGGTAGGTATGAAGAATCTGCCAGTTTGAAGGCTCTCAGTTCTTACGGCTGTTATTAGTACCACTATCTTTTCTTCCTCATGTCACTTTTTGGTGGTAATGATGGGAGGTAGATTCCTTTTCCCTATGTATATTGAAGATGTCGAAGACATTAGTATGTTCTCAAGAACTACTGAGCTATGTAGCAATTATCAACATGTTTGCCTATATACCACAGAGACCCAACCAGCAATGGATGTGAGAAATAGAAATTTATTAAAAAAAAAAAAAGAAATAGAAATAGAAATTTATTTGCCTTGTGAAACAGGATTTCCGGGTTGGGAAATCCAGGGGTGATACACTGGCTCAATGATGCTAAGGGCCCAAGACTTTTACAACGGTGCACACCACAATTTTTAGCAGAAAGTGGGTCAAGAATATGGCCTTTTTAGAAGGCGTTTGTAATCTCCGTATTGCCATCTGAAATCATTGTGTGTACGTTAAGTAGTCACTGCCACGTAGGAAATTAATTAGCCCTTTAGATTTTCCTCTAGTTCTCCTAGGCACCATTATCCAATGTATTCTTGATCCCAACTTAGGCGGTTTATTGGTAGAATGAAATATTGATCTCTTTCACCCTCATTATACCCACACAGGGTCTGGAATGTCTGAATCCCCTGAGTAACTTGCCCGCAGACTTAAGCAGCCTAACTGTAACTTCCTGCAGATTAAGGCAAAAACATTTTAACTTTAATGTATCTCATAATATGAAAAACTTCAGATTGTTGATAAATGAAGAAAAGATACCACTGTAGGCTGGGCGTGGTGGCTCCTGCCTGTAATCCTAGTGCTTTGGAGACCGAGGTGGGAGGATCACATGAAGCGGAGAGCTCAAGACCAGCCTGAGCAATATCGCAAGGGTACTATCTCTAAAAAACCAAAATTAGCTGGATGCAGTGGCACAGGCCTGTAGTCCCAGCTGCTCAGAAGGCTGAAGCAATCATGTCATTTTACTCCAAATAGTCTAAAAGGGTAGAAAAGGGGATTGATGAAGAGTTTTACTTCATGTACTTCTGCTGGAAGTATAATTTTGTCCAAGCACTTTGGGAAACAAGTTGATATTCTGATGTAAAGTT
The DNA here is from genome assembly GCA_963574655.1 of Perodicticus potto. NCBI lineage: Eukaryota > Metazoa > Chordata > Mammalia > Primates > Lorisidae > Perodicticus > Perodicticus potto. The sequence goes on along the minus strand of CAUYRH010109194.1, from coordinate 14,189 downwards.
TAATATTCTAATGTAAAGTAATGTTTGCATATACTTCACAATGTAACAATTTTATGGCCAGCAGTTTTACTAGGAAATTTTATCGCATGTTCTCCTGGAAACATGTACAAGAAGGAGAATGTGCACAGCAGCATTATCTGATATGAAAACAAATACACAAGAAAACAAACCTGGAAACAACTTGAATTCCATAAGAAGGATAGACAAATTATGAATACTACTAAATCACAATGGGTTTGACTTGGGAGTATAATTTTGTGAAAAAAATCCCAGAAGCACTATATAGGTTGATAGCATTTTTGAAAAAGTATATTAACAAATTAAGTTAAACCGTGTGTGTATATGTATGTGTGTGTGTGTGTGTGTGTGTAAGAACCACTTATTTTAAATCAAGAATAAATAATCAACACACAATTCAGTCTATTAATTACCTCTGAGATGGATGGGGAATGGGATAATCTAGGTACACGGGAGATCTTGGTGATACATTGTATTCTAACTTGCTTACGCAGGGAAAAGACTTCAAGATTGTGAAATATATTATAGTCAAATAAACATATAAAAGAGAAATCATGCACTATGGGAGGCTGAGGCAGGTGGATTGCTTGAGCTCAGGAGTTGGAGACCAGCCTGACCAAGAGTGAGACTGTGTCTCTGCAAAAAATAGAAAAACTAGCTGGGCATGGAGTTGCAGACCTATAGTCCCAGCTACTTGGGAGGCTGAGGCAAAAGGATTGCTTAAGCCCAGGAGTTTGAGGTTGCTTTGAGTATGATGCCACAGCACTCTACCCAGGGCTAAAAAGTGAGATTCTGTTTCAAAAAATAAAAATAAATAAATATTCACCTTTTTTGCCCATTGATATATGGGATTGTTGGCTTTTTTCATGTGGGTTAATTTGAGTTCTCTATAGATCCTAGTTATTAAGCTTTTGTCTGATTCAAAATATGCAAATATCCTTTCCCATTTTGTGGGTTGTCTGTTTGCTTTGGTTGTTGTCTCCTTAGCTATACAGAGCTATTCAGTTTAATTAAGTCCTGTTTGTTTTTTTATTTTATTTTATTTTATTATCTTTATCATTAAATCATAACTGTGTACAATAGTGCAATCAAGGGGTACAATGTACAATGTGCTGGTTTCATATACGATCTTAACTATTTTCATCAAACTGATTAACATAGCCTTCCTGGCAATTTCTCCGTTATTATAGGAAGACATTTGTATTCTGCATTTAGCAAGGTTCACCTGTACCCTACTAAGATGCACCGTAGGTGTGGTCCCACAAATTACCCTCCCTCTGCCCCTAAGTCCTATTTGTTTATTTTGGTTGTTGTTGCTGTTGCCATGGAAGTCTTCGTCATAAAGTCTTTCCCCAGGCCAATATCTTCAAGCATTTTTCCTATGCTTTCTTTGAGGATTTTTATCATTTCATACCCTAAATTTAGGTCTTTTATCCATCTTGAATCAATTTTTGTAAGTGGAGAAAGGTGCGGGTCAGTTTCAGCCTTTTATAGGTGGATATCCAGTTCTCCAAGCACCATTTATTGAATAGGGATTCATTCCCCTTGTATGTTCTTGTTTGGTTCATCGAAGATTAGATGGAAGTTGAATACATTATTCTTAGTAAAGCATCACAAGAATGGAGAAGCGTGAATCCTACGTACTCAATTTTGACATGAGGACAATTAATGACCTAGTACATGGTGGGGGGTAGGGAAAGGGGAGAGCAGAGAGAGGGAAAGAGGAGGGGTGGGGGTCTCAGTGTATGACACACCTTTTGGGTGTGGGTCCCTCTAATAATTGCAATGTTAGGTTGCATTACCTAACAAATGCAATCAATGTAACCTGGCTTCTTGTACCCTCAATGAATCCCCAACAATAAACAAAATAAATAAATAAAAGTAAGTAAATAAAAAATAGATGAATAAATGAATAAAATAAAAGGGAAATAATTTGTGTACCCTGGATGACACTATGGACCTCGCATTGTGTTTAATTCAATTCTTTCCCCCTGAGTTGAAGCTAAGTTTGGGGTGCACTCTTTGGACTTATGAAGATCAAGGAAACATAATGTGTAAGAGCTAAAAGGGTTATTAAAGATGGAGTCCAAGCATTTCTGTGTTCACTAAAGAAAACTGAAAGTCAGAGAAGGCTAAGACTCTGTCTGAAAGAGGAGAACTTGTCTTTTGAAATTTGGTCCTGCTTAAGGTATGAATTGATTTGCTCGAGACTTGCAAACGTTAGAAGATCAAAGCAGAACCTTGTCCTCCCTGGCTGTTACTCAAGTCAAACGACGCCCTCTCTTCCAGCATCTAAGACCACGTCCGCCACCCAAGACCATTTCATTTTATCTCACAGCTTGTTGTATATTGTGTGTGTCAGGGCGACTTAAAGAGCTCAAAACTGGGGGAATCTATTTATTGTTATGCAAATGGTCCTAGGACTATTTTTTCCCCAGTGTTGCTATTTTGTTTGAAATTTACATACAGTGAAATTTAATGCACAGCCAGTATAATTCATTTTTTTTGGATGTACAATGTGAATGTGGACAAATCCAGAGCCATGTAACCACAGCCACAGAAGGACACACATGAGCTCTCTCAACCCAATAAGTTCCCTGTGCTGCCCCTTGGCAGTCAAAATTTTAATGAGCTCATAACCTCTGTCAACCGCTAATTTGTTGTCGCTCTCCTTAGGGTTTCCCCCTTTCCAGGATGTCACATAAATGGTATTATATAATGAGTTACCTCTTGATACTGGCTTCTTTCACAAAGTAGGGCATTTAGAATTCATCCATGTCATTACATATATCAACAATAAAATTCTGAGAAGGATTCTATTGCATAGAGGGACTGTTTTCTTAAAAATCTCTTCCCTGCCAACTACAGGATAGTGGGTTATTTCCAGTTTGGGGATTTTATAAATAATGCTGTCCTAAACATCCATGAAAAGGTGTCTGTATGAACCGAAGTTTTCATTTCTGTAGGATAAATGCTTAGCAGTGAGCTCTCTTGGTCATAATATAAGGGAGTATTTAACCTCAAAAGAAACTGCTGAACTGTTTTTCAGAGTAGCAGTGTCATTTTGCATTCCTGCCAGCACCGCGTGAGAGTCCCAGTGGCTCTGCATCCCTGCTAGCTCTTGATATTGTCATTTTATTTTAAGATACTCTATAATGGTGTGTGGCAATAAATTATTATGCCTGCTCTTTTTTTTTTTTTTTGCCCATTTTATTAGATTATCTCTCTTATTGATTTGAATCAATGTATGTATGTATACATGTTGGTGTAGTCCTGATATTAAGATAAGCTGTCAAGTAGGCCACAAGCAAATATTTTCTCCCATTCTGCAATTTGTGTTTTCATTATTTTAATGGTATTTTCCTCAGAACAATTATTTCATTTTGATCAAGTCGGATTTATTATTTTTCTTTGGTGGATTTTTTTATGCCATATGAAGAACTCTTTACCTAGCCCATTGTCATGAGATTTTAAAGTATTTTTTTTCTAAAAGCTTTACAGTCTTTACATTTTATATATAGGACTCTAATCCACTTTCAAGTCTTTGTGGTATAAGGTGTTTTGAATACATACTCTTTTTCTTTTCTTTTTTTAAGCATGTAAAAGTCAAAATGTTCTGGATTACTTGTTGAAAAGTCTGTTCTTGGCCGGGCATTGTGGCGGGCACCTGTAGTCCCAGTTACTTGGGAGGTGGAGGCAAGAGACTCACTTGAGCCCAGGAATTGGAGGTTTGTGTGAGCTGTGATGCCACAGCACTCTATCCAGGGTGACAGCTTGAGGCTCTGTCTCAAAAAAAAAAAAAAAAAAAGAAAAGAAAAGTCTGTTCTTTCTCCATTAAACTGTCTTTGCAAATTTCTGAATATCACTTGACCATATGTGCTGGGTCTGTTTCCAAACTCTTCTGTTTCATCAATCTATGAATTTACCCTTTCAACAATACCATACTAACTTTATTATTGTAGTTTTATAGACAGTCCTAAAATCCTGTACAGTGAGTCCCCTAATGTTTCACCTTTTAAAACTTGTTTAGACTATTCTAGTTCCTTACAGTTGAGAATAATTTTTTTAAGTATCTATCAAAAAGAAACTGCTGGGATTTTGGTCATGACTGCATTAAATCTATAGATATGTTCGGGAAGAATTGACAACTCTGAGTCTTCAAATCCAGGAATACAGCATATCATTTTACCTGAAGGGGCCTTATTGTGGAGCTTGCAATTTTCTTTATAGGAAATTATGACTTATCAGAATAGAAAAGATGTAATTTTTCCTTTTCAATCATATGATATTATTTATTTTTCATGTGTTATTGCATTGTAGCTTATTCTAATACAATGTTGAACAGAAGTGGAGAGAGTGGACATCCTTGCCGGCTCCCAATATAAGAGGAAACACATTTGGTATTTCACAACTGATACAATGCTAGCTTCTTTTTGTCTTATTTCATCTTTTTAATTGGAAATAATTATAGATCCACAGAAAGCTGCAAATAAATAAGTAAATGAATAAATAAATGCAAAGATGGCCCATGTATCCGTTACCAGTTTTCTCCAAGGTAGCAACTTTCAAAACTATAGCGCAACCTTGAACCCAGGAAATTGACATTGGTATAATTCACAAAACTTATTTAGATTTCATTAGTTTTATGCATAGATTAGTTTTAGGTATAGATAATCTATACATAGATTTATGCATGTGTGCGTGTGTATATTCTATGTAAATTCTATGCAATTTTATCTTATGAGTAGATTTGTATTATTAATAAGATAGTCCTCTTTGTAAAATTTATATAAATGGGTTTTATCAAGTTAAGGAAGTTTTCTATTTCTAGTTTGCAGAGAGGTTCTTTGTTCATGAATAGATGGTAAGTTTTGTCAAGTTATTTTTCACACAATTGATATGATGATTTCTTTTTACTCTGTTTATATGGTAGATTGTACTGGTTTGTTTTCAGATGTCAAACTAGCCTTGAATTCAAGGGATCAATCCCATTTATTCATATTATTTTATATTCTGTTTTATATAATTCAATAATAATTTAATTAAACTTTTAACGTTGAGATCATTGTAGATTCATCCGCAGTTGAAAAAAATAATACAAGGGGATACTTTGTACCTTTTATCTAATCTCCCCCAGTGGTAACATCTTGCAAAATTATAGTACAGTACAATATCACAATAACTTAGTATAGTACAATATCACAATAATTTAAAATGATGCATTCACAGTGCAGGGTAAGCCCCATTACTACAAGATATCCTCATGCTGTCCCTTTACAATCATAATACCACTATTGTCTTCCAACCCCAATATTCTTAACCCCTGAAAACCACTGTACTTTATATTAGATTTTTTAACTCAGCATCATTTTCTAGGGATCCATCCAAGTTGTGGGTAGCAATAGTTTGTTCTTTTTTATTACTGAGTAGCATTCATAACATGAGTGCACTACCATTTAAATACTCACTCCCAGAAGACCATCTAGGTCATTTCTCGTTTGTGGCCTTTCTGGATAACACTGTCACCAACATTCATGTAGATGTCACGTGTGAACATATGTTGTCATCTCACTGAAATAAATGTCCTGAGCGCAATTGTTGGGTTGCGCACTAGTTACATGTTTAATTTTAAAAGACATAGTCAAGGAATTTTGCAGACCGGCTGTATCATTACTTATTATCATGAATGAATGAGTTTGGTGTCGTCCCTTTTTTTATCTAGCCATTGTGCCATGGTTTCTAGTGGCTGAGGAGGTTGAAATGTCTTCGTTTACCACGTGTTTATTTGCCATTTGTGTATCCGATTCAATGAAATGTTTGTTTCTGTATTTCTGTCCATTTTCTAATTGGGTTGTTTGTTGTCTCTCAATCTTCCCCTTGTCCTCTTTTTGTTTTCTCTCTTTTCCTTCCACTTCAGGATATTTTGCAAAGCGAAAGTTTTTAACTTTAGCGATCTTAATTCTTCAGGTTTTTTTTTCTTTTGTGGATCATGCTTTTGACATGAAGACTAATAACTTATTTCCTAGTCCTAGACTTAATAATATTTGTAAGTATTTTTATATCTATATTCTGATAGATATAAATTTGTCATTTGTCTATAGATTATTTCTTTTTTCTACCTTGGGTGGTTTTGATATCAGAGTATGTCAACATCATGGAATGATCATCTCTTCCATAAGACATTGAGTATAATTTGTATTAAAAATTTGGTAGAAGTTGCCCATCTGGGCAAGGGAGTTCCTTTCTGGTGGAGGGGGAAGCCTAGGCACATATTTACTCTACAGTAGATATAAGACTATTGAGATTATCTATTTCTTCTGCACTGAATTTTGGTAGATTGCATCTTTTGAGAAATTGGTCTGATTTCTACCAATTGCTGAGTATATGCCCATAAGTTGTTCGTGTATTTCTAACTATCCTTTCAATATCCACCCTGTAAATAGTGAGATATCTTCTTTTACCTGATAATTTGTTTCTTCTCTCATATTTTTGTGTGTCCGCCTTGACAGATACTTATCAGTTTAATTGATCTTTTCCTTATTGAAAAATGCTTTTATTCATTTTCTCTATTACTTTTCTGTCTTCAATTTCATTGACCTCTGCTCTTATCTTTATCATTTTCTTCATTTTTTCTTTTGGTTGCTGGGTTTCATTTATTCTTTTTATCTCCAGTTACCCCAATATCTCAGTTCCTTTTTTTTTTTTTTTTGAAATGCAGCGTCTTGGTGTATCACCCAGGCTAGAGTGCAGTGGTGCAATCACAGCTCACAGAACCATCAAACTCCTGGGCTCAAACAATCCTCCTTCTTCAGCCTCCCAAAGTGCTAAGGAAACAGGTGTGAGCTACTATACCCAGCCCAGTTTTTTAGTTGCTTAAAGCTTACAGCAGTGGTTCTCAACCTTACTAATGCCACGACCGTTTAATATAGTTCCTGTGAGTCACACCCCACAGGTTGAGAACCACTGGTGTAGAGGATTGATTAAAGACAAATTTTCTTTTCTAATAAAAACATTTAATCCTTTAAATTTTCCTCAAGAAATTGTTCTTACTGCATTTTACAAATTTTGATATTTCACACTTTCATTTTCATTTTGTTCAAAATTGTTTCTCATTTCTCTTGAGACTTTGTACTTGTCCCATGGATTACCTACCATAATGCCGTTTCATTTCCAAATACTTGGGCAATTCTCGATATCTTTATCCTACTGCTTTCTAGTTTAATTATATTAGTAGTCAGAAAACACATTCTGTATTACTCCAATTATTTCAAATTTGTTAGGTTTTGTTTTATGACCCAGGATATGGCCTACTCTGGTTCCATGTGAACTTGAAAAGAATGTGTATTCCACTCTTGTTGATGAAATGTTCTCCAAATGTAATTTGGGACATTTTTGACAGTGTTGTGCATTCTTTTGTTTTTCTGTCTACTTTTTCTAATGTTTACTAAGAGAGGAGTTTTGGAATCTACAAATATAATTTTGGATTAGTCAGTTTTCTTCAGTTCTATCATTTTTTTCTTCCTGTATTTTGTTATTGTCAGGTGTATTCATATATATTGTTGTTGTTTTTATGTGAGAATATTACTATATAATATTTTTGATAAATATAGAATTTTAGGTTGGCAGTTCCTTTTTTCAGCACTTTAAAAATATTTTTGCTCTGTCTGGTCTTCATAGTTTGTGAAATATCTGAAAATTATTTCAATGTAATTTGTCATTTTTATTTCTGCTTCCAAAATTTTTCTTTATTTGTGGTTTTCAGTAGCTTGTGATTTTATGAGGAACATGCATTACTTTGAGTTTATTCTGTCTGCGGGATCACTTAAATTCTTCTTGTTCTAAATGTATGTCTTTCACCTATTTGAGATGCTTTTTAGCCATTATATTCCCAAATATTTTTTCTGCACTAATTTCTTTTCTCTTCTTTTCTGAAACTTCAGTGATACAAATGTTTAATCTTTTATATTGCTGTACTGGTCTCTTTGAAAACATAAACATTTCCATTTATATGTTTTCAATATTTTTCTTTCTGTTTTTCAGGTTGGATAATTTTTATTAATATTCTTCAAGTCCAAAGACTCTTTCCTTTAACACTATGATTCTGCTATTGATCACATCCAGTGATTTTTTTTTTTTTGCTTTATTTTGTTATCATTTTTATTTTTGAAATGTCCACTTAGTTCTGTTTTGAGTGTTTATTCCCCATGAGAGTTTCTATAGCTTTTTCTTTATTTAACATTTGGTCATCCTGTTTCGTGGGGCTTGTCTATAATAACACCTATAAAGTCTGCCAGCTCATTCCAAAATGTGGGTCATCTCGGGATTGGTGTCTGTAGATAATCTTGTTCTTTGAGGTTTGTTGAGATTGTCCTGGCTCTTTGTATGCCTAGCAAATTACAGAGATTTCCTGGTGGCTTTGAACATTTGGCCATGAGGATCTGACAGTGTTGATATTTTTTATCTAGATAATAAGTTTGTTAGTAGGTTCAGATCACAAGTCCTGACCGGCCTTCAGTGGACTGTGGTTCTGATGTCTGCGAAGTTTTCAAAGGCTTTAATCAGTAGTGGGTGCTTTTTGGTCCTCCCAAAAGTGTGTGTGGGCCCTGGAGACCGGCGTGGATCCTGGGTAGTATTGCTACTCTGCAGCTCAGTTTTCAAAACATTTTTTGTGTTGATTCAGGTCAGTTCCAGAGAGATGCGTGGTGGTGCAGCCAGGATATCATGTATACATTGACAGTGTATTGTCTTCAATCCCGGCCACTCCGTGATTTCACCTACACTCACTGGCTCCCGTGGGCCCCTTCTCCAGATCTTTTTACTAGAAAACCTGGGTTTTGGACTCCTCACACTGCCACACACTTCCTTTGGCTAGATTCCCTTAAGGCTCAAAGTGGAGAGAGAGAGGAGATAAATCACACAATCCCCTCACTCTAGTCAGAACACAGGTGTTTTGTTTTCTCAGTTCCTCTGGTTGGAGAGAAGGATTTCATCTTGGAGTTGTTAGGTGTCTGCAGGGCTGCCAAAGAGCAGATTCTTGAGTGAGGCTTGTGTTGTGAGCAGAGCCTGGAGAGCAAAAGGAGGGCAGAAGCCACACAGGGGATTCCTCCTGTTTTGCTTTGTATAGGGCTCCTTTCCATCCTTTAAGAAAGAAAGGTTTTCTCGTAGAGCTTTCTCTGTCCACATACACCATGCTGTTTTGGGATTTGGGTTACTTTTCAATATGAGCCTGGAATACAGGAGGAAATAAAAAATTCAGAAAACTCTTCACTTTATCAGTTATGCTTCAAGTTTTAATTTCCTTCCAATTTTTTTTCCTGAAATTTTCTTTCCAGAATCATTACCTCCTTTCTTCATGTATTCTGGTGGAGATTTTTAGTTGCAATCAGTGGGGGAGAAAGGGTGGAGTGCCCTTGCTCCACCTCAGCCAGAATCAGAAACCCTCATTTCTTTTTGAAAACATAGACAGCCAGCCTGTGGTGGCTCTAATGCAGATTAGATGAACAGCGATTAGGAATGGATAGTTTAGCATATTTTTACTGTTGGACGAGTATCAGTTACTGATTTTGTGTTATTCCCACCAAAGAGTTGCTTTCAATTCTACTACCTAGCAAGCTTCTTGGCTTTTCTGAAATTCTAGCCTGTTGGGGATACAGCTTACAAACACACTGCTGGGTCTGTGAGCACTCTGAGGAGATCAATGGCCATAGAAGAGATTATGGCAAGTCCCAGAAAAGCTACATCTTCTTTTTTTTTTAAATTTTATTAAATCATAATCGTGTACATTAGTGCAATCATGGGGCACAATGTGCTGACTTCATATACAATCTGAAGTATTTTCTTCAAACTGTTAAACATAGCCTTCACGGCATTTTCTTAATCACTATATGAAGACATTGGTACTCTACATTTAGTAAGTTTCACCAGTACCCTTCTAAGATGCACCGAAGGTGTGATCCCACCAATTGGCCTCCCTCATCTTCTAGGGAGGCCATTTACTGCCCATTAAACAGGCAAAGCAGATACCCACTGTGGAGATTTGCATTTGCCTGGGGCAGAGATCAAGGGAGTAGCTCGAGCTCTGAGATATGGGCAGAAGAGCTTATATCCCTTATCACAGAGGAAAATCCTCTGTGTTGGTGATGGGAGGAAAATGCCTCCCTCCCACTCACCCCCAGAGGAGATTAATACCAGTGGCATTTTACTCCATAGAGAACTAGCAGAGCTTAACACCTCCCTAGAAATCTGTGTGTGTGATCTCAAGCAGGAGGCTCTCCCAATCCAAGGCTCAGATTTCAGATTTCTGAAGCCTACCCTTAAGGTTAATAACAATAATGATAATAATAATAATAATAATAGGAGCTGATATGATCAATCCGAGAAGCTGCTGAAGTCTTTGTTCCCTCCCTCATCTTACCCTCTAGCAAATAGACTTCAATAAAATCAGAGTGGAGCAAACACTCTGGGCCATTGCTGGAATCCCATGATGGGCAATGGACCCCTGAGCTCCCACTTTTAATTCTACTCTGTCTTTTGTATTTCTTTACTGCCACTTCTAACTCTATATTTCTTCAGTCAATCGCTGCCAGTTTCCACAGGTCTCAGTGGATGCTGCTCTCAGCATGGGACCCCAACATGTAGGGACAGTCACACACAGTAACTTGAACAGCTATTGCCCTCTTGTGCTTGGGTAATGAGAAAGACTGGCTTTACCCCCCTGGCTCTGCAAACAGGGAAACATCTCCACACCCCCCACTGTTATCTTTGCACTGTGGCTGGCTTTGTATGTTAGATGTCTTTCACTCATAAGTGGAGTGACCATATAATTTGTTGTTTAAGCTGGGACATTTTTGAGGTTTAAAAAAAAGGGTACTAATTAGGTGGAATTCTGGGAAAATATCTATAAACTGGAACTAGCATTGGGAAAAGCAGACCATATGATCATCCTACAATAAATGTGTTTATTTTAACAAGGTGCAGTGGCTCACACTTGTAATTCTAGCACTCTGGGAGCCTGAGGTGGGAGGATTGCTTGAGCTCAGGAGTTTGAGACCAGACCAGCTTGAGCAAGAGAGAAACCCTATCTCTACTAAAAATAGAAAAGCTAGCCTGGTGTTTGGGTGGGCACCTGTAATCCCAGCTACTTGGGAGGCTGAGGCAGGAGGATCACTGAAGTCCAAGAGTTTGAGGTTGCTGTGAGCTATGATGCCACAGGATTCTACCCAAGTGATAGAGTGAGACTCAGTCTCAAAAAAAAAAAATTGTGTTTATTTCATGTTATCTTGTCCTCAGCTCACAATTTTAAACACAAGAACACATTTCCACTTGATTAAGAAGCACAAATCAGGCCATAACATTACTGTTTATCTCATGACACCTTTAGAGGTGATGAGTAGATAGATGGTCAGATTAAAAAAAAAAGAAGAAGAAAGAAAAGGTCAAGTGTGGTGGCTCACGCCTGTAATCTTAGCACTCTGGGAAACCCAGGCGAGTGGATTGCTTGAGCTCACGAGTTCAAGACCAACCTGAGCAAAAGCAAGACCCTGTCTCTACTAAAAAAAATAGAAAACATTTTTGATCCGTACTTAGAAGTTTTCTCCTGACCCTTCAAATATGCACCACAAGTGTGATCTCACCCTTTATCCACTCCCCATGACTAAATTATTGTACACAGCTATGACTCAATAAAAAATAGTAAAAAAAAAAAATAGAAAAACTAAGGCAAGAGGATTACTTGAGGCTAAGAGTTGGAGGTTGCTGTGAGCTATGATGTCACAGCACTCTACCCAGGGTGACAGATTGATACTCTGTCTCAAACAAAAACAAAAACAAAGAAAAAAGAAGAAGAAAGAAAGAAAAGAAAAAAACAGAATAGTCAAGTTAAAGCAGAGCCAAAACACCCTTATTTACTTCTTGGCATCTAGGTCTAGAAACTTGTGGCCCCCTTTCCACTTACATTTTGAAGAAGGAGAAAACATTTCCTTTGATCCTTTACCCACAAATGTTCCAAAGAGAGCACTCTTGCAGACTCTCTCTCTCCTACAGTTACAATTCCCAATACATTCCAGTTTTCCAATCTTACCAGTTTCATGTTTTCACCCTAAATCATTGAGAGGTGACAAAATTACATCAATGCTTGAATTTGAAACAAGAAAAATACTGTGTTCTGACTTTCTCTTATAAAAAATAAAAAATAAAAATGAATAAAATAACTTTGGTCCTTATGACTGGAGCGTATTCTATGCCCTCTTTCTAGAGACAATCACGAGGTGGGTTGGGGGGCGGTCAGGCTTTAGAATACATCTCTTTGCTGAATAAGTGACAAAAGTTAAAAAGCAGTAATTTAGGAAACTTAGATGTGACAGGGGATGATAGATGGAGGCTGGCGAGGCTGCAAAATGAGAAACATTAAAACCGTCTATTAGAATAGATCAAGCTCCACACTCCAGTCTGTGTCAGCAACTTTCTTTTGATATGTCGAGTCCCCACAGGCCTGGAAGTTCAGTCTACTTTGAAATGGATTTTAAAAGGAATGTGTTTGTGTTTAGGAACTTCATGAAGCCTTGAGCACCGAGAAGTCAGGGACAAAATCAGACTGAATGTGCTGCTGCCTGTTAGCTGTGGGACTGTCCTGTGCCAGGCACCCAAGGGCTTTATGTAAGCTCCAAGCCAGACCAAATGTCGCCTCTTTCAGGAAGACCTTCTGATCCCTCCATGCCCAGTTGCATGTGTTTCTGCCTCCCCAGAACCCTCAGATTTCCATTTGAACCTGTCCCATACCACTTGGCATTTTCTCCCTTGCAGTATCTCCATGGTCTCTCATCCTCCCTGCTAACCTGCAAGCCCCCTCAGAGACGCAGAAAATGATGGTTTCATCTCTGTATAGGGCCTGCAAGAGAGCACTGAGGTCTGAGTCTGCCTTCAAGTTTCTCTTTTCCCCTCAGTGCTTCTACTTCCTGAGGTCAGGACGCTTTGCTCCTACTTGTATTCTAATCTATTCGTCATGAACCAGCTATTTATTTTTGTGCCTTCCCCTCTTCCATAGAGTGAGTTCCTTGAAGACAGGGGATGTGTAATAAGCATTTTGGAAACCTGAATGAGCCTCATAGTGTCTGAACCATGGTAGCGATTTGTTAGAGGCATGCATCAATGAATCAATAAATCAATAAATTCCAAGAGCGTCACCTTCCTGTAGCTGCTGGTCCATGGGTCAGGATTTTTGTCTCTCAGTAATTACGTGTCCCAGAACAAATCAATTCCTTCTCCAGTAAAGGCTGAATCATGTGACCTCCCAGAGTCTTTCTACTGCTAATATTAAATAATTCCATTTTCTATGCTTGTCTCCATCAATAGAGATAATGGTACTATTATATTAGAATGGTTTTGCTCTCAATATATTTTATTTATATAAACACATTCACCATCATTGTTCAGATATGTGGAGACTCAGACTTGGAGTCCGTTCTCTCCTCATCTCATATGCTGATGAAAAGGGAGCTGAACTTTCAGGCCGTCCAAGACTGGAACTTCTCGCCCTCCTCCATCCAGCCTCTCAGAGGCACTTGTGAAACTGGAGAAGGCAGGTATCAAGGACTTGATGGGGAGGGCCACAGTTTCATTCTTCTCTCTCCATCTGTCTAATCTACCCCATCTTAGGGATGTCTTTGTTATAACATCTGAGCTTGTCATAGCATTCTCCAATCAAACCTAGATTCTATATCTCAAAAATTATCACCCAAATTTTATTTTATTTTATTTATTTTTTAATCTTTTTGAGACAGAGTCTCAGTCTGTGGCCCTGGATAGAGAGCCGTGGTGTCATAGCTGACAGCAACCTCAAACTCTTGGGCTTGAGCGATCCTCTGGTCTCAGCCTCCTGAGTAGCTGGGACTACAGGCATGTGTCACCATGCCCAGCTATTTTTTTTCTATTTTTAGTCAAGACAGGGTCTTGCTCTTGCTCAGGCTGGTCTTGAACTCCTGAGTTCAAGTAATTTACCCACCTCCGCCTCCCAGAGTGCTAGGATTACAGGTGTGAGCCACCATGCACGGCTGGTTATTACCTAAATTTTAAACAATATCACTGTTATTTTCACAGTGCCTTTTCCGAGCTGATCAGGGACTTTTTTTTTTTTTTTTTTTTTGTAGAGACAGAGTCTCACTTTATTGCCCTCA
>CAUYRH010109193.1:0-15955 GCA_963574655.1 Perodicticus potto | reverse complement strand
CCAGCCCCATATACCGAGGGTGGCGGGTTCAAACCCACCCCCCGCCGAACTGCATCAAAAATTAGCCGGGCGCTGTGGCGGGCGCCTGTAGTCCCAGCTACCTGGGAGGCTGAGGCAAGAGAATCGCTCAAGCCTAAGAGGGGGCGGTTGCTGTGAGCTGGGACTCCAAAGCACTCTATGGAGGGCGAGTGAGACTCTGTCTCCACAAAAAAAAAAAAAAAAAAAAAGAAAGAAAGAAAAACAAAAAACAAAAAAGAAAGAAAAAAAAAACTGATGCCCAGGACCCACTCAAAAAAACTTAAGTAGCATCTTGGACATGAGTTGTATTTACTTTTTAATTTCTCCAGGTGATTATAATGTACAAGTTAATTTTACTAAAAATGGATTTTGTATGTCAAAGAGCATTAGAAAAGTATCTAGGGAGATTTTAAAAATTAATTAGTCTGGAAGTTTTAAACTTTCAAATAAATAATGTGGAAGGCTATTATTCTTTAACTTGTCACACTCACTCAGAATATTCTGAGTTGTGTTTATTGTGAAATATTGATATATCTTTGCTAATGTCTGTCATTTTTGTAATTGTTTTGAAATCTTTATACATATTGTTTTTTAGAGAGTAATTTCTTACCTTGTATCTGCAAAACAGTAGAAATGAATTGAGTGTGGTGGTGTGTACCTGTAGTCTCAGCTGCTCGGAAGGCTGAGGCAGGAGGTTCACTTGAGCACAGGAGTCTGAGGTTGCCGTTGAGCAAGATCATGCCACTGTCCTCATGCTTTGGCAACAAAGCCAAACCCTGACCCCAAGCAAAAAATAAACAAACAAAAATCTCACCTTTTATTATGTTCTGTAGTTTAATTATGAACTTTATAATTTCATTTTCTCTTATCTTTTACTATACCAAACATACTTCTTTTGTAAATTTTTTTAAGGATTGCCTTTAAGTTTGGAATATACCTCTAGAGCAATCCACATTCACCTGTAAATGACACTAATCACTTCATGGATTGTACAAATACCTTATAATACAGTATTTCCAATTTCTCCGTCCCATTTCTCACAACACTGTTGTCATTCATTTGACTTAACAATAAGTTATAAACACCAAAAACATTGTTGCCATTATTATTGTGAAAAATCCTGTGGTCTTTTGGATCAATTAAGATTGAAACAATTTTAAAGTACATTGTTTTACCTTTCTTTCTTTTTTTTTTTTTTTTTTTGCTGTTTTTGGCTAGGGCTGGGTTTAAACCCACCACCTCTGTCATATGGCCAATGCCCTACTCCTTTGAGCCACAGGTGCCACCCTTTTTTACCTTTCTTATACCTTCTTCAATGCTTTCTCTCCTCTGATAGATCAGTTTCTGATCAATATAATTTTTCCTTCTCTCTGAAGAACTTTCTGTACTACTAGGAAAGGTAGCATACTGGTGACAAATTTCTTCAATGTTTGTTTCATCTTATTCATTTTTAAAGGATAATTTTGCTGGATATAGTTTCTAGATTGGTGTGGGGGGTTGTTTTCTTGCTTGTTTCAACACTAAATACTTCACTTTTCTCTGGATTACATGATTTTCTGAATAGAAATGCAATATAGTTCTCATCATTATGTATTTACAGGAAAGTTTCTGTCTCTTGATTCTGTGAAGATATTTCTTTATCTGTGGTTTTATGTAGTTTGGATATAATATGCTGAAGTACAATTTTGGAGGCATCACTCATGTTTGTTCTATCATATTCAAGCCTGTTTTTTGTGGTTGTTTTTTATCATTATACTGGAAAATGGCATTTTCTGTTCCTTTTATCTTTTCCTGGCTTTGTCACTGTTATATCCGTTACCCATATGATAGATACTCCTTTTATAATTGTCCCCAATACCTTGGATATTTTGTCATTTTCAAAATCCTTTTCTTTGACATATATCCAACCATGCTCAATTTCTATCAATGTAACTTCAAATTAACTGCTTTCAAAGGTTCTTAAATGTGTACATTTAATGCACTCTCCATTTCTGTTACAGTGTTTTGGACTTACAACATTACTTTGACTCTTAGATTTTCCATTTCTATACTTACATCACAGTTTTATGCATTTTATCCACTTTTTCTCTGAAAGCCCTTAGTATATTAATTATAGTTATTTTTAAATTTCCACTCTGATAATTCCAATAACTGAATCTGATTCCTTTAATTTTTTATCTGTTCATATCTGAATCTGATTTTTTTAGTTTCTTTCTCATTTTACATTGTGTATTTGTGCTGAATTTTATAATATCTCTAGTTTTTTAACTGAGGTCATACAAAATGTGTGGGGTAATAGGAACCGAGGTGGAAAAAAATTTATTATAATGTTTTATGTTTATCAAGCTAGAAATTAAGGTGATTTTGTTTGGTAGGTATGAAAGACTTTAATTTCTTTTGGTGTCCTTGTTTTTTGACAGCCGTTTTTTTTTTTTTTTTTAAATCTCTCCTTAGAATTATTTTGCCATTTCCCTTTTAAAGAGGGTCTGAGTCTGTAAATTGTATGCACTATTATTGCTGTCATTATATAGGTACCCTGTTAATGTTCCTACGTGATGAAGTATGTGCAGACATTATTTTGTAATCCTTTCATTAGATTTCAATCTATATGTGAACAAGGTCTATGAGCTGCACCCTGCAGTGCTTCTCAGCTTTTCTTTTTTTCTTTCTCTTGGTAAAATTGTATTGGAATCTTAGCTAGGCCTCAAGTTGAGTCATTTTCTCTCTCTCCCATCACCTCTAGTGATCTTTTCCCTTGCTGGTAACGCCTTTGTTGTAGAGATGCTCTGAATTTATTTCAAAATAGTTACTTCTTCCACTAAACATAATTATAAATGTTACTTTTCCTCTCTCTCTAACCCAGCATGAGCAGGGAGTGTTTCTCTGTTATCTTCAGCACTAAAATCCTAAGGGGCTCCACATGGTGAAAGCCTCAGTAGTTGTGTAGTTCGTACCTAGAATAAGCCCTGAGGAGTGTTCATCTTTTATAGTAGCTCATATTCAGACTCCAGGAATTAATTAATTAATTAATTAATTGCAGTTTTTGGCCGGGGGCTGGGTTTGAACCCTCCACCTCCGGCATAGGAATTTATTAAATGTACTTCCTGCATGTTCCGGTCAGCTACTGTCTTTGGTGGTTTGGCTTCAGGAGAAATGTGTAGATGGCATCTGTGTTTTCTCCTATCTCTTAAGTGTTGGGAGGGATAGTTTTCCTGTAACCTAAAATGTCTGATTTCAAGGAAAGGTATTGATTATCAGTATGTTCAACTTTTTTTTTTTTTTTTTTTTTTTGCTGTTGGTGTTGTGAGGGTCTAAGTGGTAACTTCCAAGTTTTTTCTGTGTCAGAGCAGGAACCTACAGTCCTGAATAGTGTCCTTTGAAACATAGACGTTGTTAATTTCAATAAAATTCAATTTGTCATTTTTCTTTTCCTGTTAATGATTTTTTTTTAAACTAGAAAAATTTACCTGGTGCACAATTACTAAGATCATTTTCTTATGCTTTTTTATTGTTTCATTTCTTACATCAAAATCAACAATCTATTTTTAGTCCCATTTTGTGGGTGGTACTAGGTAAGGTTCTTCACTGATTGTTATCATGTTGATATTCAGTTGTCCCAATATTTCTAACATTTTTTTAATCAAATATCCTTTTTCTACACAACTACTTTAGCACATTTGTCAAGAAGTAATTGATCACATATTTGAATAGATTTTTCAACTTTCAATTTCGCTTTATTGATCTGCGTCTATCCTTGTAACAGTCATATAGTCTCTAATAATGTAGCTTTATAATACATTGCGAAGTTGGGTGTTAAAATGCTTTGACTTTGTTGCTCCTTTTCAAGATTTTATTGGCTAGTCTCAGCTCCTTGAATTTCTTTATAAATAATAAAAGACCCGCTTGTCAATTTCAATGAAGAAGTCTACTGGAAATTTGATAGGATTTGCACATTATCCCAAGACAGATTTGAGAAGAAATGTCATCTTAATAATACTGACTCTTTCAATCCATAAACATGATATCTCTCTTCAATTACTTAGATCTTTTAAAATTTCCTTCAGCACTATTTTAAAACTTTCCGATGTGCAACTCTTATGCTTCTTTTGCATTCATTATTCCAAAGTAATTTTTTCTTTTTTTATTTAATTGTGAATTTGGCATTTAAGATTTTATTTCCAGATTGTGAACAGCTAGTATACAGGAACACAAGTAATTTTTGTGTATGAATTTCGTATCTGATTAAAAGTTTTTAAATGACTATGAGCTGTGAGTCAAACTGTGATGAGATTTGCAAATGATGAACATGGAGTAGCATTGTTGATTTCAAGTAATTACGATGCTGCAGAGAGAATAAGTGAGATAAATCTTTTATCTAATTTTGCTCATCAGTGTAGACTCATAAATTACGTTCCTTTCTGGAAATAACACTTTTAAGCTCAGCAATGACAGATGAAGTGTGTCTACTAAAGCTAGTGTAGAAGGCTGAAGTATAAAGTTAGAACTGAAAGTTGGTTGGCTGCTTCTAAGCCTCACCCAGTTTCCAGCTGTGTAATCTTGGATATTTAACCCTTTCCAGTTTCCTTTTCTTCCTCTGGAAAAGACAGATGAATACCTGTTGCCTAATACAATTTTTTAAAAGAATCAGTTCAACTTTCAATATTTAGTATTGAAAGTATCAATAATTAGTATTTTCCAATCCCTTATACAGAGCTATAATACCTCTGATATGAAACCTCCATATGTATGTTTTCACTGTGTCAACGAATTTATAAAATGAGAAAAATTGAAAGATGATAAATGCAACCTTAAAAAAATTAATTTGAAAGAAGGAATAGCTTTATTAAATGTGAGAGAATTAGCTGTAGCTGGTGGAAACAGTTATAAGAATAACATTTTAGTCAAATATAAAAATAAACTTATAAAAGTATCTGTACATAGAAACAGCAAATGGATGAGATTCTATATAGCAGAATAATGAAATATATTCCTTCTGGAATGTAGTCAGGAAATTAAGCATTTGTATAGATGAATAGAATGATCATGTTGGCATCCTTATCAATCCCTAAAACTCTATGGTCTTCACCAACCTCACTAAGAACTTCCATCTCTTAGTACATAGACAGTGCTAAATCGTGATTTCTGTGGGTCAAACCTGAGACTGAGTAATAGGAGAGAAAGCATGGAAATTATTAAAAACCTAGATTTGAGGCCAACTCAAAGGGAAGTGACTTCATTATTCAGATTCCTTATCCTTATAAGGTAAAGATCAATAATTTAAAAAATTTAGCATGTCTAAAAATCAGCATATCAACTGGTAAATGCTTATTCTCTGGTTTCACTCCCACATATTATTAATCAGTAGGTTTGAGGCAGAGCCCATGAGTGTGTAATATTTTAATAAACACCCCTGGAATTACTTCTATGGATAGATATTTCATGTTAAACACCTTGAGAAACTTTGCTGTTGATTTCTTACAAGTTTATTATTGTGGAATATATGTTATAGATATTAAATATGCCATACTCAACCACAGCGCTGATGTCCTTATAAGTTCCTTCTTGAAAAGCTGTTCTGCACTTTTCATATTAAAAGTCTCAAAATAGTCTATGGTTAAAGACCGGAACTTGAATTAAAGACAATGTCTAATTTTAGGTATCTTTGTAGGTTTGCTCTGTTGTCTGCCAATGCGCTGTGGAAGCCAGGGAGAGTCACATAGGACGTGGCCTCTGCAATTCTTGCTCATTTTAAATTAGACTTAAAACTAACTTGAAATGGATCACAAAAGGCTTAGTAACACATTTGACTATCAGTTTGTGAGATGTTTAAATGACTCTAAATGCAGCTTTGCTTAAATGATAATATTGGAGTCACGTTGAGAAAGCAGAGCTTATATTTACTCCATATCATTTTCCTGCAGCTTGCAAATGTGCCTCATATTGTTTAATAGCAGATGAAGAATTAAAGACATTGAACATTTTATTTTAATTTCCACTCAGGGATTAAGAGTCAATGCTCAATGTAAAAGTGTTTTGCAATGTTTCTGACTCCTATAAGTAGAAAACATTTAATTTTTCTTACTGTGCTGAGAAAATGCAAAACAAAGATGGCTGACATTTGGCACTGGGACACATGCTCGATTTTCTGCCATTACATCTGCTTGCAAGTCCCTCACCAAAGGGAGTCCATTCAACAGCAAAATGTTGCCTAGGGTAATGAAAGAGTGAAATGCACAGAAAATAAATTTTAGAGCTTTGAATAGAAAATTATGCCAGTTTATTTTTTTTTATGTTAAAATAATTTTGGCAAAGATTTACGAAATCCTAGTTGGCTGATCCATCCAGCATTCACTGTGAGGCACTTGATAGCCCAGATGAGTTGGGCAGAAGCTTGCTTAACAAAATTTTCTCAGCGAGTCACGCCCTACTGTAATCGGGCTGAAAGACCACACGTGGTTGCCATTCTGGGCTACGCTCCATCAGACCATCTGAAGAAGTTGACTTCCTCAGAATCATTCTTTATTGGGCTGCTGTACTATTTCTCAAGATGGATCAGGCATGCCTCCAAGTAATGCAGGACTTAAAAATAATTTCCAAAGGTCTTCAGAAGAATTATGTGTTTTTATTTCCATATATAAATCTCAATGTTCATGTTTCTATAACATCTTAATTTAAAGCTTGCAAAAATGTGAACGTAATTGTAATTTCTTGCCAGAAAGAGTACAGAAACCTTAAGAATAATGGTTAATCTATTTGGTAAATACAAATAACCCAGTAGCAATATTTATTGTATGTATGTTGGCCAAATGGTGATATGAAAACACAGAACTTCATCTGATAAATGATTCTTTGCCTCCACCTATCTCCCTACAAGACTCACAAGGGCACCCTCCTTTGGAAACCCCTATGTTTTATTTGTTATCACAGTAACCTTTGTGTATTATTTATTTGTATAAGATTCTAATTTTGAGTTAGAGAATAAGCAATCTATAGTGGAGACTATAAAAATGCCTGTATTGTAAATTAAATTTCAGACAATGGCTGAGAATTCCCTAGAGGCTCCTGCTTAGGAAACACGGGTGTCAAAACCTTCCTCCCTCCTTGTCTGCCATTCCTATCATGACCTCCGTCAACTGAATTCCTTGTCATCACATTCATTCAGTGTTACGTTTTCAATCTATCAACTTCTTACTTTTCCATTTCTGAAATTTTAAATAATAAAGTGGTACCAAAACATTATTCTGTAATAAACATGATGAATCCCTTTCCTATACAAAGTAGAATTGCAAAAACATTTAATCAAATGTATTCATGTGTTTAAGTAACTTGGTACCTACCTCCATTTTGTTTCCTTTGTAATATTCTAAAAGTGGTGCTTATTTTCAGCCCCTAGCTTGTTCCATGTTTTCATTAAATATGCAGAATGTACTGGATGTTTTTTATCTGCTATCGATATTTTTTGTTTGTAGAATCTCATGTTGCCCACATGTGCATTTATAGTCATTATCCTGGGGCATTTTAACCTTTTAGAAAAAGGTTATAAGGAATAAAAATCTCTTATGAAGTAGAACAAATTGTTTAATACTGATAACAAAGCAATTGGCAAGGTTAGAGTTATAAGCTGAAGGAAGACTTGACAGTGAATCACTGATAAATCATTCCATCTGCTTCAATTCTTAGAGTTTTATTCTTTATTTCAGAGTGTGGCAGTAATAGACTATAATCAAACAGAGCAAAGGAGGACATTCTCTTTTTGTAGTTGTTCCATTGATTATTAATTCAGTCATCATGTCCTTATGAAACAGTCATTCTAAATATGGCATGTTATTTTCATAAATAATTTCCACGTCCTTATGAAAAAGTCATTCTAAATATACCACTTTATTTTCATAATTTTCAAGTAGGATATTTGCATTGGAGATAAATATATTATTGTTTCTTAATGGAAATCTTCTGATGCATCTGAATACTTAAGTTACGTTAGATGAATTGATCTGATGTTCATGGCTTGAGAAAGGAAAAATAAGGAATAAACAGAATGCTTCAAGGTTAATGTTACTCGAGAAGAATGAATGGTTGATTCATGAGAACTTTTTTCTTACCCTATTAAATCATGAACACAAAAGCAGACAAGGAAAGAAACACAGAACTGGAAACCACACAAAATAAGACAGCAACAAATTTTTGGCAATGTCAAGATTTCTATTTCTATTTCTAATATTAAGGGGTCCAAATGTTTTTGTAACCTTGATAGCATATGTAATTCTGAGTCAGGGCTTTTGGTGTGCCCATCACTGGAATCATGCTCACTGTATCCAATAGAGAATTTTTCCCCCTTAGGATTTTATCTTTTTATTTATTTTTTATTTCAGAATATCATAAGTGTAAAAAATGTTTTAGTTACATAAATTGCTTTATTACAATTTTAGCCAAAGTTATAAGTGTGCCCATCACCCAGTTAGTGGTAAGTTTTAACCCCACACCTCCCTTTCACCACCACCCCCATTCTTGGTTTCAAATGACCTTTATTCTCCTTGTTCCTACATATACAGTTCATTTAATTCCCACTTATTAGTGAGGACATGTAGTGTTTGGTTTTCAATTCCTGACATGCTTCCCATAGGGGAATAGTCTTCAGTTTCATTTAATCTGCTTCAAACTGTCATGACCCCTAAGGCACTGGTCTGGATCGCTGCAGGAAGGAACCAGATGTGACACAGATTAGAAGTACAAGCTTGCGGGAGGCGGACTAACCTTAGCTGCGGGGTAGCCCCGAGCCCCCTCTGCAATGGCTAATTATTAAAGTTATATACAACAGGTGAGGAGAGTTAAGGTAATGACATACACAACAGGCGTGGAGAGTGCAGGTAGTTACATGTGAGGATGCCAAGGATTGCCATGTGTTTTTTCCTCACGTGTTCTTCCCCCACAACCCTCATGAAGAACTACGAAGCATCAATGTTTAACACATGCTTACTAGTGAGTGACCGAACTTATCTCATTCTGGAACACTGAGTTACTTGGAGGATTGCCCCCAGGTCACAAAATGTCTCTAGGCTTGCCAGGAGACTGTACTGTTCTCAGCGTTTCCTTTTAATGTGATAAGAATCAGTAACTGTCCTTTGCAAGCATGGTGTCCATTCCTCTACAGCAAACTGCGTTAGTTAATTCCTTTTTTGTGTGGGAGCAGTACTCCGAAGTCGTGGTCTCTTATCCATTCTCAAATTGATGGGCGCTTAGGTTGGGTTGGTTCCAATTTTTTTGTTTTGTTATTGTTGGGGATTCATTGGGTGAACTTGTTAGGTAAAGTCCCAAAAAGGTGTGTCACACACCATGACCCCCAATTCTGCAATTGTGAATTGGGCTGTGAGAAAACATTCAAGTTCATGTGCCTTTTTTTCAGTTTATTTTTTCTAAGTTTTTATTAAATCATAACTTTGTACATTATTTTTTTCAAATGTTTACTGGCCATTGGTCTATCTTCTTTTGAACATCTTGCATTCATGTCTTTTGCCCACTTTCTATTTAATTTTTTGTGGCTTTTATACTTATTATATTTTATGGTTCTGAGAGCTAACTGAGCTCAGCTGCCACTTCTTCCTTGGTGCCCACTTTTTAAAAGGGTTGTATTTTTCTTGCTGATTTGTTTGAGTTCTTTGTAGATTCTGGACATTAGTCCTTTGTTAGAAATATAGTTTTCCAGACGCCATGGCACTCTTCCCAGGGCGACAGCTTGAGGCTCTGTCTCAAAAAAAAAAAAAAAAAGACAGAAAGAAAGAAATATAGTTTGCCAGTATTTTCTCCTATTCCTTAGGTTGATTATTCCCTCTGTTGATTATTTCTTTTGCTGTGTAGAAACTTATTAATTAAGTGCCATTTATTTATTTTTGGCTTTGCTGTTTGCTATATTTACTTTTGTAATTTTTGCCCAGCCTTAGGCCTATGTTTTATTCTGGAAGTTTTTATAGTTTTATGCCTTATGTAAAGTTTGTATAGATCTTGAATTTATTTTTATATAAGGAAGAGATAAATGTCATGTTTCTCCTTGTGAAAATGGATATCCCAATTTTCCTAAACCATTTATTAAAAAGGTTTCCTTTACCCAGTGTATGTTATTGTCTGCTTTGTTTAAGATTAGTTGGTTGTAGCTCTTTGATTTTGTTTCTGGATCCTCATTTTTTCCATTAGTCTGTTTCCACTTTTATAGTAGTACCATACTGTTTTGTTTACCATAGCCTTGCATTTTAATTTGAAGTCAGGAGTGATGCCTCCAGACTTTTAAAAATTAGGATAACTTTGGCTATTGGGGGGTTTGTTAATGAAGCTTGAGGTTATTTTATCTAGATCTGTGAAGTAAGACGTTAGTGTTTTCATGAGAATTACATTGAATATGTGAAGAATTTTAGGCAGCATGAACATTTGAATGATGCTGATTCTCCCAATTCATGACCAAGAGATGTTTTTCCATTTGTTTGTGTCATCTGTGATTTCTTAACACCAATGTTTTGTAGTTTTCCTTGCAAAGCTCTTTCACTCCTTTGGTTAAGTATACCCCATATATATTTTATTCTCTTTATAGCTGTTGTGAATGGTATAAGAGCATTCACTTAACTCGCATCTGGACTGTTATCAGTATAGAGAAATGCTACTGATTTGTGTACTTTAATATTTGTAAAGTGAGACTTTGCAGAATTCATTTATCAATTCCAGGAATATCATAGTGGGGTCTTTAGGACTTTTTGGATGCAAGGTCATATAGTTTACAAACTGGGACAGTTTGATGACCTCTTTCCTTACTGAAATGCCTTGTATTTCTTCCTCTTGCCTGATTTTTATATGTAGGACTTCCAATACTAAGCTGAATAGAAATAGTGGCAGTGGGAACCCTTGTTTTATTCAACTTCTTGGGGCAAATGTTTTAAATTTTTCCCCATTCAGTATGATGTTGGCTGGGGGTATGTCACATATGGCATTTTTATAATGTTGAGGTATGTTACTTCTAAGGCTATGTCAATATTTTCTTTCCGTACATTTTTTTTTTTTTTGGTTGGGGCTGGGTTTGAATCTGCCACCTCTAGTATATGGGGCCAGCACCCTACTCCTTTGAGCCACAGGTGCCGCCCCATGTCAATATTTTTAATTATAAGAACACTATATTGACTATAGAATTGCAATTTAAAGTGAATATCAGTGATCCCATTGTAATAGGAATCAAGCATTTATTGACAGAAATTTTTTTGATTATAAGAATGAAAATCCAAAGAAGAAAGATGAGAGATAGAAGCCAAACTTATTTAAGCATCTAACAGATGCAAGGAATCTCTGTATGCTTTTTAAAAATTTAACCTATTCTTCAAACATCCAATTATGGCAGTCAAAATGTTGCCTAATTTAATGATAAAAAGCCAGAAACTAAGTAATTTGAAGTAACTTTCTCACCTTATTACAGCTAATATTGGTAAAACAGTTTGTCTTAACCTATTTGGTCTGCCATATCAAAATACTATAAACCGGATAGTTTACAAACAATGACAATTTATTTCTCACCATTACACAGGCAAGGAAATCCTTGGTCAAAGCACTGGTTTCATGTTTGGTGAAAGTCTACTTGGTCATAGATAGCCGTCCTCTCATCGCACCTTTCAAATGGTGAAAGGAGTGAGATCATCTTTCTTGGACCTCCTTTAAAAGGGCATTAGTCTCATTGAAGAGGGGTATACCTTCATGATGTAATCACCTTCTAAGGGCCCACTTCCTACTAGCATTACTTTGTGTATTAGAATTTCAAAATACGGATTTTCATTGGCACATATGTTCAGGTCATTGTCAGATTCTGACCAGGCTTGGACTACCCTTTATTCTTCTTGCTATGATACGTTTGTTATCTCATTTCACTCTGATGTCAACAATTTTAATTTAAACACCATTATACTAATTTTATAATTGAGGGAAAATGGGGTTAAATAGTTATTTCTCAAATATTATTCTGTAAGCAATAAAGAGTCAAATTATAATATATTAGTGGGTTTTCCATTGACTTGTTCTCCTCTTTTTCTTCTCTCCCTCCTCTTCCTCTTTTTTCTTCTTTTCTCTCTCTTGATAATTTCTTTTGGCATTAGATCCCTTAGATAATTTTTGAACTAAATTTTTTTTTGTGAAGTATTACCAAAATACAGTCATCTGTTTTGTTTGAGTATCTGTTATAATATCAAAATTTAACATTGGCAAACTCTCTGTTGGATATTAGTGTTTAATTTTATTCTCTACCAAAGTCAAGGAAACTCGATATTCATTAACTTATCTGCATTGTCACCAATACTAAGCCCATTCTTCCCATATTATATTGGGAGTCCTGGTAATTAATAAAACACCCTCCTATTAGAGTCTCCTCCACCAAGTGTGTTGTTTTTCTTGCACAGAGATATGTAATTTGCAAGGCTTGCTTCAACTTCATAGCTTTGAAGTTAGCATGATTGCTTCTGTGGTCATAATATAAACTTCATAGTTTTGAAGTTAGCATGATCGCTTCTGTGGTCATAATATAAACTTTTTTTCTGATGTCAATACATGGCTAAAAATCACAGAAACAAAGTGGTTATTGTAGTAGTCTTGGCAAAGATGTGTATAGGAGAAAAAAGTATTTAATTATTTTAATAAAGAAGCGTTCAGGGATCATCCCACTTCGTATTTTTAGAGACCCATCTGTGTTCCTCCCTGGATTTCCTGTATAATTAAATGGGTGAGCTGTGTATTGAAGTATCTGAATTTGTGTGTGATTTCCCTATTAATCTGCATATTTTATTACTTGAGTTTCTATATCTAGGTACTTTACTAATCAGGTTGAATTTTACTTGATTGAGATGATGGAAGTGTTTTAGAGACTTGTGCTACCTTTAATTGTGCTGTATGGCACAATTTTCAAGATAATTATTTAAGATATGTTCTGTTCCTTTTAAGAAAGAAAATAATTCTTCTGTATAATTAGTCATTCTCTTCAACTCATTATATATCTATCCGTTCTTCCCCAAGTATATTGGTTACACCAGGAATGGTGGCTCATGCCTGTAATCCTAGCATTCTAAGAGGCAGAGCCAGGAGAATTGCTTGAGCTCAGGAGTTTGAGACCAGCGTGAGCAAGAGTGTGAGACTTGAGACCCTGTCTGTACTAAAAAAAAAAAAAAATTAGCAGGGTGTCATGGCGGACACCTGTAGTTCCGGCTACTGAAGAGTCCAAGGCCAGAGGATCACTTGTACTTAGGAGTTATAGGTTGCTATGAGCTAGGCTAATAAATGTGGAGAAATGATATCTGAACTTTCCCTTTATTGAAGGAAAAAAATTGAGTTTCAAATTACTAAGGAGGGAAGAACTTAAGTTTTTAAGCAATTTTTGCATGTAAACATATTTTTCTGCACATGTAATAGCCCTATTGGCTAACTATACACAAAGAAGCACTTGCATAAATGATAATATGTTACTAGAAAGTGACAGAAGAAAAGGGAAAATGAAAAAAGAAATAAAAAGGAGGAAAGAAGAAAAAAGAAAGAAAAAAAGAAAGGAGAAAGAGAGATTGCCTTATTGTGATAATATTACCTGTAAAATTTCATATCATATGCTTTCAGATTAAGTATTTTTCATAATAATATGCACTCTAAAGCATCATTTTATGACTACAAAGTATATCTCAATATTTTATCATTATTCAATTAATCATCCTTCATATGGTCAACCATTATTTTTCTGAGTGCTACTTTTTATTAAAATATTGTTTCGTTTGGTTTGGTTTGAAACTATGAATTATTTTCTTTAGAGAGAAAAAATCCTCCAAATTAAAATGTGATGGGCTTCCATGCCTGTGGGTTGTGCAGCTGCAGATTCAACCAACCATGGATTGAAAACATTTGAAAAAAACATAATGAAAATATCAATACAACAATACGAAGTGTAAACAAAGAACAATAATGTATAACAATTATTTACACAGCACTTACATTTTTAGTAGGTCTTACTACATAATCTAGAGAGGATTTAAACTATATCAAAGAACGTGTATAGAATACATGCCAATATTGTTCCTTTTTTATATTCATATAGAAAGGACTTAAGCATCCATGGATTTTGGTATTTGTGGAGCACTCTGGAAACAATCCCTAGTGGGTATCAATGAAAAACTGTACCCTCAATCATGAAAATATTCAAAAGACTTGTATCTATCTCATTAAATTATTTTCCTAAAGATCTCCAGATATTTTTTATACCATCATTTGAGGAGAAATACAATGTCAAAAGAGAGGGTAACCCATTTAATTATGTGCTAACCAAGAGAAAATGTATAATTTTAGTTTATTTTTGTGTTTTACAATAATAAATAGTTTATGATATTAGTGGTTGTTTATTTTGCGTGATTAGCTCATACCATTTTTTCTGTCATCATTACAATGGCTGCATTAAGATGAATGCATCTGAAAAAATTAATATAGGACTTCATTCCATTGAAAACTGAATGTGTAATGTCAATCATTACATAAATAACTAATGTTTATTAAGTACATAATATTAGAAAGTTTGCTATGACAATGACAATATACATTATTTGTTGTGTATCTGATATATATGATGTGCTTTATTTTCATTTGTTGTGTATCTGATATATATGATGTGCCTTATTTTCATTAAACCCTTACAAAAATCCCATGGATACTATTGCTTTCCTGTAATAAGTGAATAGTAAACATGAGTCATGGGAGCCAAAGAAGTTGTATTGTAGGTTCAAAGTTAGACAATGAACTTTTAAAAGAGCCAGAATCTATAACAAGTTTCCTGAATGGAAAGCCTGTATAGCTTACTGCATATTAACTTGACATATATTATCTCATTTTATTTTCAAATATTTTCTATGATAAATATTGCCTCAATTTTATATATTTTAAACATGAAGGGAATTAAATCTGAATAAATCCCCATGTATCCCTTTTTATAAAGTACATATCTTTTCCACCAGGTTACACTTTTAAAATCCACATACTATATATTATCTTTTATTATTTCCTTTCATTCCAATTATATTATTTTCCTCAGGAAAAGGAAACATACTATATAATTTTTATCTTCTGATAAGTTCCATCTTAGTATTCATTTTTCATATATCATTGGTATTAAAAATTCTATAGAAATGCATTGATATTTAAATAAATAATGTATATTGTGTTACTTATCACATAGTTACTCTTTTATAATTTATTTTTAATTCTAAATCTCCTATGTGATTGATTTTATTATCTCTTTTTTCACTTATTCATAAGGATTCTCTTAAGAAACATGAATAGCATGTAATCTTCTTTATTTTAAATAAGCAATTTTTCAACAACTTCTCATTTAATATTTAAAAAAACATTGTCATATGTTGGAAAACCTTATGAAACCTTTACATTACCTTATGAAACTTGAAAGAAAACTAATTTTGCATATTTGCTATACTTTATAGAATTTTATGGAATCTCAAATTCAGCATAAATCACAGAGATGACTGAACACACTCATTTCATGACAATAGCTTAGAAAAGTGACCATTTAACTTGACATAAATATTTCCAATTCCTTCCGTGTGAGGCTATCCCCCAATTTAAGAAAGGCATTGTTTCCATTAACACAATCTAACTCTCTCTCATCCCAGACACATCACTGAAGGACCATAGACTGTGTCTGAGCTTCCTTCCTTTGTGATGGCCTCTTAATTACCTCTTTTTTTTTTTTTCTTAAAATCATAATTGTGCACATTGGTGCAATCATGGGGCACAATGTGCTGACTTCATATACAATCTGAAATATTTTCATTGAACTATTTAACATAGCCTTCATGGCCTTTTAATCACTATATTAATAACCTCTTAATTCTAGACCATTTGTTGACATTTTTAATTTGATGAATTGTCTGATATT
>CAUYRH010109191.1:0-15286 GCA_963574655.1 Perodicticus potto | reverse complement strand
CTACAGGTGCCTGCCACAACGCCCGGCCATTTTTTGGTTGCAGCCATCATTGTTGTTTGGTGGGCCCGGGCTGGATTCGAACCCGCCAGCTCAGGTGTATGTGGCTGGCGCTTTAGCCCGTTGAGCCACAGGCGCCGAGCCTACTCTTAGATCTTAAACGTTCTCATTTCTCTTTCTTTCTCATACAAAAGGTAACTATGTTGATCTATGTGTTAATTAACTTGATTGTGGCAATCATTTCAGAATATTTACAAGTATCAAATCATATTGTACATCTTAAATATATACAGTTTTTATTTGTCAACTATAGTTTGTTCATTTGTTCCTTTCTTCTTTTTCTTTTCTTTCTTTCTCTCTTTCTTACAGGGACTCTCTCTGTTGCCTGGTCCAAAGGGTAGTGGTGTTGTCAGAGTTCACCATAACTTCACACTTCTGGGCTCAAGCAGTCCTCCCACCTCAGGCTTCTGAGTAGCTGCGACTATAGACACATGCCACCATGCCTGGATAATTTTTCTTTTTTTATAGATCTTGGGGGTCTTACTCAGGCTGATCCTGAACTCCTGGGCTCAAGCAGTCTTCTACCTAAGCCTTCCAAAATGCTGGGATTACAGACATGAGTCACCATGCCCAGCCTTGTCAGTTATATTTCAGGAAAACTGGAAATAACCAAAAGTCTGTTTCTAAATGTGAGATCATCGGAAGATCATGTATATGAGCTTTACTACAGGGTAGGTTGGTGGAAAGCTAACTTACTTATTGGTGCCCCTCTAAACGCAGGTCTTTTCTTTGAATATCCAGTTTCTTTTCTCTTTCTTTCTTTCCTTTTTTTTTTTTTTTTGAGACAGAGTCTCAAGCCGTTGCCCTGGGTAGAGTGCTGTGGCGTTACAGCTCATAGAAACCTCCAACTCTTGGGCTTAAGCGATTCTCTTGCCACAGCCTCCCAAGTATCTGGGACTACAGGTGCCTTCCACGACGCCCAGCTATTTTGTTGTTGTTGTTGCAGTTGTCATTGTTGTTTTAGCTGGCCTGAGCCAGGGTTCAAACCTGCCCTCCTCGTTGTATGTGGCCAGCGCCCTAACCCACTGAACTACGGGTGCTTCACAGTTTCATTTATCTTTTCCTTTTTTTTTTTTTTTTTTTTTTTAGAGACAGAGTCTCACTATTTCACTCTCGTGCACACTCTCACCAGTGTGCCGTGGTGTCACAGCTCACAGCAATCTCAAACTCTTGGGCTCAAGCAGTTCTCTTGCCTCAGCCTCCAAAGTAACTGGGACTATAGACATCCGCCACAATGCCTGGCTATTTTTTTGTTGCAGTTGTCATTGTTGTTTAGAAGGCCTAGGCCAGACTTGAGCCCCCCAGGTCTGGTGTATGTGGCTGGCGCTGTAACCACTGAGCGACAGGCTCCGAGCTAAATATCCAGTTTCTTTAGGAAAACCTTTATTGCCTAGCTGTTTGCCTGGGAAGCTATATGTCTGGCTGTAGGATTTGGAAGCAAGATGAAGGAAAGATGATGGTGGTTTATGGTGTGCATATTTTCATTTATTAAGGAAGTAATATGATTTTTGTGGAAATATTACTTTACAATTCAGATTTGTAAAATACAGTTGAAGGTAATAGTTGATTGTTTTCTTTCTCTGAAATCACCAAATTGTGGACTAGTTGGTAGACTGGCAGGGATCACCTGTTCTTGGACCACAGTTTGAGGCATATTGTACTAAATAATAAAAAAGGTCGTTGTTAAGGGTAATAGGAGAGGTGGCGTAATACACTAGTGCATTCTTTTACTCAATAAGCATTTATAATTGCCTTTTAAAACTTCTAAATCACGGGGGATAAAATAGGTTATAAGAAAAATACCATCTCTGCTCCCATAGAATTTACATTCTAGCATGGGCAATAGATAGTAAACAATTTATTTTTTAGTTATTATAATTATAAGACCCATATAGGAGAGATGAAGGAAGCTTACCACAGCATGCATGAGAGTCCTGCTGAGGGTTCAGAATGGTAATTCTGAAAGTAAGAATAAGGCAAGAAGAGGTGGGAGAATGAACAGAGAGTGGCAGAGAATGAGCCTGAGAGATTAATTGGGATAATGATAATTATAGGATTAAGTGAGGTGAATAATGTGTTTAGTACCTTATACTTGTGCTCAATAATTGTTAATTAGTGATTTTATTATTTTTAGGAATACTGTTATATTAGATGATCAAATTACCCCTCATAATCATATAAAGACAAACGTTTTGAGTCAATGTGCAGTAAAACAACATATATATAGAATTGATTATCACTTAAATCCCTTTTATGTAGAAATTTTGGTGTTTCAGAAGTATTACTAGGGCAATCCATTTTCTGGGTATATGCCCAAAGTAGATAAATCACCTCATAAAGATATCTGTGCATCTGTGTTCATTACAGCATTACTCACGATAGCTAGCAGTGGCCTAAGTGTTGATGGTGGATAGATGATGTGATCTGTATATACATCAAATGTAGTAGTACATAGATTGTATACTGGGGTGGAATTAAGGGTATTCTGTAGAACAAAGAAGTCTATTCTGTCTTTTGCCACAACATGAGTGGACCGGAAGGATATTATGCCAAGTGAAATAAGCTATACAAAAAAGAAAAATATTGCTGGATCTCACTTATATGTAGAATCTAAAAAAGAAAAGGTCAGATATACACAGATAGAGAATTAAAGGGATTACCATAGATGGGAAGAGGGAGGAAGTAGGGATATGTAGATGTAGGTCAAAGGATACAAAGTATGACCAATTGTGATATCTAACTTACAACATGAGAACTATAGTTAATAAAATTGTATTAGGGATTTGGTTAAATATCATAATTCGGTTTCTAGCACCCAGCATACTGCCTGACCCACAGAAGATACTGGCCTTTTTTTTTCTTTCTTTTTTTTAATGTTTACTGGAAATTCCGAGTAACCTAGAGACATCTACGAAGGATATGTGATTTCAAATACAAGAAATACTCTTCTTCCTTTTTTTCCCCTTACTACTGTATTGGTGTTGTTTCTTCAGTAGAATTATAAATGACCTTTTGATGTAGAATTTGAATATTATCCTTTTTGTACATACTTTCTGTAGCTATCTGTTAGGAGGGACAAAGTCTTAAGAATTTTTCTTTTCTTGGGAGTCTGTAATTGGTGCTCTCTCACTTTCCAGGACTTAGACTCACACAGTATCAGTTATCTTGCTGCAAAACAAATTGCCTCAAAACTTAGCAGCTTAAAACAACACATTTATTATTACAGTTTCTGTGGGTCAGGAATACAGAGGCGGTTTAGCTGGATGCCTCTGGGGCAGGGTTTCTTGAGGTTGCCCTCAAACTGGTGGCTGGGGGTATAATCATCTGAAAGGTTAAATTGGGGGTGGGATGAGGATGCGCTTCCAAGTTCACTTTGTCTTCTTCATAGCCTGCCTGAGGGTCCTTGTGATGTGGCTGTTGGCTTCTTCTAGAGCAGGTGGTCTGTCAGAGAACAGAACCGCGACTACCTAAGAAGAAAGCCTCTGTCTTTTATAACTTAATCTTGGAAGAGACACATCATCACTTCTGTAATCTGTTAGTTACAAATGGCTGACCTTGGTTCATTGTGGGAGATGTGAATATTAGGAGGCATAGCTCCCTGGGGGCTATCCTGTAGTCTGGCTGCCCACACTCCCTCAGCGGGATCAACTTCCTGCCCAGTAGATTTATTTTATTTAGAAGTATAGGTTAATTGAACTAGTACTTGATTAATATTTGTATTTTGTTGTACATTGAGATTTCCCACATTTCTGAGTTTATTAGTTTGACATTTTTGCTACTCTGTTCTTTTTTATTTCCCCATTTTCTCCTCCTTTAATAGTTCTCAGATTTATCAGAAATAATAGCTCAGTGTTTTCATGAAATACTTAGTACTTTTAACTTCAACTTGGGGATACCTCAGAAAGTTTTATCAACTGCAGATGCCCATCTCACTCTTCTTGGGCTCTGATACCCCGTTTTCTTCCCCTTATACTCCCCACCCCCACCAATGTAGTCATCTTTCTTATCTTTGTCAGGCTCAGACACCTTACCCAGTGCTGCTTCCCTTTGTGGACATCTCCTCACCCTACTCATACCTTGTGCGTAGGGATACCCCTTTCCCGCCATTCAGAAGCCCAACACAGCGAAATACCCCTTGCTGGGCCCCACTGTATTGTCTCTCTCTTTCCGCCCCTCCTTTCACCCCCCCTCGGGTTCTACTCACCACTCAGCTTTTGATACCCCCCTTGGTGCTCCTTATAAAGGAGTTATCTTACTTGGGCTCTGACACCCTATATCTGCTACGCTCTTCTTTCTACCCTGCTTGAACTCTGATAGCCTGTGCCTGGCTGCCCTCTATAGGGCAGTCTTTCCTTTGCTTGGCTGTCTTCCATATGTGAACACTGTTTATCCAACTCATGCTCCATTTCCTCCACGTGAGTACACTGCTTATCCTGCTCAGACTCTTGCATCTCCCCCTCCCATAAACATACAGAGATGCCTACCTTACTCTGCTCCACCTTAGGGCTTTTGTATGGAATGATTGTATGGAATGAAGAGGAGGGGAAAAAGAAGAGCCAGCATCTTTATGGGAACAGTGTGATCCAAGTTTATGTTGGAAAGAAACTTACCCTTCTTCACCTGCCTCAGTAGTAGATACCTGGAGAATCTAGGAAGGGCATTTGGGAATTTGCTTGTGGAGCTTCAGTAATGGTTAGGACTGTTGATATAAATAAATGCTTTCTTTTGAATTGGATACAAATAGGTTCTTTATTTCTGAATTAGGGGCTTCTATGTGTGAAAAATTTGGGTAGTCTGTAAGTTCATAATAGTAGTAAGGGAAGAAATTAAGGGAAGGGTAATATTGGAATTTACTTCTGGGCAAAACTGGTCTGGCTTCATGCTAGTCTCCTGGGCTATGAATGTCTTTGTAGCATCCATATTAAAAGAAAAACCAGTTAATTACTTAATATCTATTGTATGAGCGCTGTATTTCAGAATGTTTTCTTAATTTTAGTCATTTATATATTGTCAGTTGAGTCATATCGTGTATCTTTCACTTAGCTTATCAACTTTAACTTGGGATACCTTTTTTTATTTAGCCTTTTCAGAGGAGTAACATCTTTGTAATCATAAGTTTGATTGCTAATTATATATTTGAAATCACAGTAAAATAAAACTTAAAAAATTTAAAGTTAATTAGATTACATATAAAGAGTCATGTTATGTACAGATGGTGCAGAATCCATGTTGGGAGGTATGTCACTAACTGGTATTGATATTTGATACGTTTTTCTGATTTAGAGGATCTAGAGTTGTTGGGCCAGATGCTTTTCCCCAGTCTGATTTTTTTTTTTTTGCTTTTTCTTTCATTTAGATGAAAACTTAACATTAAGTGAATTCTAATGTGATCCATACCCCCTTGATAGTCTGAGGAGCCTTTTAGAAACTGCTTAGACTGTACACAGAGGCAAAAATTTTAGCCGTGACCTTTTGAAGAATTTTTTGAGTGAAACTCGAAACAGATTATCCTTTGTCCACTGAGTGCTTTGTTTAATGTTAAGCCTTCTTTTGTTAAATCTTATGTGTTGAAATCTGGTACATTAAGAAGCTAATAGTTTGTTAATAGAGATGATTGAAAAGTGATTTTCTTTATGCAGTTTAGACTCTTTACATTTCTTCTATTATATTTCAGAGATTTATATAATGTAGCATGAAATATTTTAAAAAGAGTTTAATTCACTTTTCCCACAAGTTGTGAAAGGAATGTATTCTAATTGAAAAGAGGGGAAACTTATAAAAATAAAAAAAAAATCTCATTCTTATCTCTCAGATACAATGATCTTATCTTTTTATTTTGGTCAAGGTTTGCTCCCCCCCCACTCCAGGCATAATTATTTCCTTATAGGGGTTCCAGTATGACTTCATAGGTGGAAAATGGAATTACAAGTATGGCTTAATTTTATTTTATACTTTAAAAATTATTGGAGAGATAAGCATATTTCCATATATTTACTGACCATCTTTGAATTGCTTCATATTCAATAGTTTTTTCATTAAATAGTCTTATTAATAGATAAGAACCTTATCTGTTAGTTATGGAACCCTTTGGTAGCTTGTTGTTGCACATCCTTCTTCTTCTTTTTTTTTTTTTTTTTTTAGACAGAATCTCACTATGCTGCCCTTGGTAGAGTGTTGTGGCGTCACAGCTCACAGCAACCTTAAACTCTTGGGCTTAAGTGATTTTCTTGCCTTAGCCTCCCAAGCAGCTGGGACTACAGGCTCCTGCCACAACGCCTGGCCATTTTTGTTGCAGTTGTCATTGTTATTTAGCTGGCCCAGGCTGGGTTTGAACCCATCAGCCTCGGCACATGCGCCCGTAGCGCCGTAACCACTGTGCTACGGGCGCCGAGCCCACATTCTTCTTATTTGTCAGTAGTGTGTCAATTCTGAAAGAAAAACACTTTTTTTGGGGGGAGGGGAGTAGATAGATCAGTGTTTTTCCTTTATGGCTGCTATGTTTTTTTCTTGCTTAGGAAAGTTTTTTCTATTCCAACATTATGAAATTTTTTTTGTGTGTGTGTAGAGACAGAGTTTCACTTTATTGTCCATGATAGAGTGCTGTGGCGTCACACAGCTCATAGCAACCTCCAACTCCTGGGCCTAGGCAACTCCCCTGCCTCAGCCTCCCAAGTAGCTGGGATTACAGGTGCCCGCCACAATGCCCGGCTGTTTTTTTGTTGTTGTTGTTGCAGTTTGACTGAGGCCCAGCCTGAACCCGCCATCCTCCGTATGTGGGGCTGGCACCCTGCCCACTGAGCCACAGGTGCTGCCCATGAAATTATTTTTTAATATTTGTCCTGATAGTTTTATGGCTTTTAAAATAAACAGTAGATTCTTAATCATATACTATTTTAAAATCTTGTATGAGTTATTCTTTTTAGGTGGATAGCCAGTTGATATGCCATCATTTTATTGACTCATCCATTCGTTTACCACTCATTTGAAATACAATCTTTATTATATTAAATTTCTATGTCAATGCTGTTATGGTATCTATTTTATGACTAAGTGGTTTATATTTTGTACTTACAATGTACAGGTTTTGTTGTAAGAGCTTTAATAGTATGTTTCAGTACTTGATAATGCAAATCTTCTCTTCTTGTTTTTCAAAAATTTCTTTGGTATCCTCACAAATTTATTCTTCTAGATGAACCTCAGAATCAGCTTACCATTTAAATAGGATCTCCCTTCCAAATCTATTTTAACATCTCCCTACGTCTCCTCTATGCTTTTAGCTTAAATTAAGCTACCATCCTCTCTTGCCTAGACTGTCTTCTAACATAGCTGCAAGAGGGTTCTTTTTAAAACATAAATCATGGCTTGGCACCTCTAGCTCAAGTGGCTAAGGTGCCAGCCACATACATCAAAGCTGGCAGGTTCGAATCCAGCCCAGGCCTGCCAAATGACAACTACAACAAAAAAATATCTGGGCGTTGTGGTGGGCGCCTGAGGTCCCAGCTACTTGGGAGGCCTAGGCAAGGGAACCACTTAAGCCCAGGAGCTGGAGGTTGCTGTGAGCTGTGATGTTATGACACTCTACCCAGGGTGACAGCTTGAGGCTCTATCTCAAAAAAAAAAAAAAAACAAAAACAAACAAAAAAAGACATAAATCATGGCATTCCTTTGCTTAAATCCCTTTAATGTCTTTCTTCCCTGTTTTTCGGTTATCTATTGGTATATAATAAGCTACACCAAAGCTTTGTAGCCTAAGAAGAACCATTTTATTTTCTCACAGTTTTTGAGGGCCAGGAATTCCTGACAGGTTCAGCTAGGCAGATCATCTCTGTTCCATATGTTGTTGGCTGAGGCTGGAGAATCCTTTTCAATATGGCTTTGTCAGTCACGTGTCTGGCACCTTAGAGCTTCTTGACCTGCTTCTCTACAATGGCATCTCATTCTTCAGACTCTCTGCATGTGGCCTGGGCTTCTCACAGCATGGTGGTCTCAGAGTAATCAGTTTTTATATATGGCAGCTGGCTTTTAGGAGGAGGGAAATAAAAACTGTCAGACCAATTAAGAGTTGTGCCTAGAACTGCATACTGTGCCTTCTGCCATATTTTATTGGTCAGAATAGTCATTGGACCTGCTACATGCAAGGAGGTAGAAATGTATCCTACTTCTTTTTTTGCTTTTGAGATAGTGTCTCACTATATCACCCTCAGTAGAGTGCTGTGGCGTCACAGTTCATAGCAACCTCCAACTCTTGGGCTTAAGTGATTCTTTTGCCTTAGCCTCCCAAGTAGCTGGGACTACAGGCGCCCGCCACAACACCTGGCTGTTTTTTGATTGCAGTTGTTTAGTTGGTGTAGGCCAGGTTTGAACCTGCCACACTCGGTGTATGTGGCTGGTGCTGTAACCACTGTGCTGCGGGCACTGAGCCTATATTGTACTTTATTTTTATTTTATTTTATTTTATTTTGAGACAGAGCCTCAAGCTGTGGTCCTGGGTAGAGTGCTATGGCACCACAGCTCACAGCAACCTCCAACTCCTGGGCTTAAGCAATTCTCTTGCCTCAGCCTCCCAAGTAGCTGGGACTACAGGTGCCTGCCACAACGCCTGGCTATTTTTTTGTTGTAGTTGTCATTGTTGTTTGGCAGGCCCGGACCGGATTTGAGCCGGCCAGCTCTGTTGTGTGTGGCTGGAGCCTTAGCTGCTTGAGCTACAGGTGCTGAGCTTATATTCTACTTTTTGATGAGGCATAGTGGCAAGGTCTTGCAAGGAGAGCATGTGGGATGAGAGAGATTATGACCGTATTTGGAAAATATAATCTGCTATATGATCAAACTAAAAATAAATCCAAAGTTCTTAAAATGGCCTAAAAGGAATTTTGTGATCTGACTCCTTCTCAAACCTCTGACTTTATCTCCTACCTTTTCTGCTTTTGTTCCTTTTGGGCTAGTCACATTGGCTTCCTTGCTAGGCTTTTTTTTTTTTTTTTTTTTAAGAGACAGAGTCTCACTTTATTGCTTTCGGTAGAGTGCTGTGGCATCACACAGCTCATAGCAACCTCCCAGCTCCTGGGTTTAGGCGATTCTCTTGCCTCAGCCTCCCGAGTAGCAGGGACTACAGGCACCTGCCACAATGCCTGGCTATTTTTTTATTGCAGTTTGGCTGGGGCCGGGTTTGAATCTGCTACGGTTAGCATATGGGGTCATTGCCCTACCCACTGAGCCACAGGCACCGCCCTCCTGGCTAGACTTTAAATTGCCATGCTCATTCCAACTTTAGATCCATTGTACTTTCAACCTCTGTGTTGAATGCTCTTCTTCAGATCTTTGCATGGGTCTTCTCATTCTTTTGCTTCATTTAGATCTCTTCTCAAATGTCACATTTCCGGAGAGCTTTCCCTGACCACCTTATCTGGTACATTCATTCCTTGTTACTTGAAACTCCTTAATCTTTTTCTTTTTTGTGGGGTGTGTGTGTGTGTGTGTGTGTGTGTGTGTGTGTCAGAGGGAGACAAGAGTCTCACTCTGTTGTCCAGG
The DNA here is from genome assembly GCA_963574655.1 of Perodicticus potto. NCBI lineage: Eukaryota > Metazoa > Chordata > Mammalia > Primates > Lorisidae > Perodicticus > Perodicticus potto. Next base: position 5,701 of record CAUYRH010109191.1, on the reverse strand, counting down.
GTAGAGTGCAACGGCGTGATTATAGCTCACTGCAGCCTTTAACTCCTGAGCTCAAGCAAACCTCTTGTCTCAGCCTCTTGAGTAGCTGGCCCTACAGGTGCATGCCACAATGCCTGGCTAAAATTTTTCTTATTCATAGATTCTAGTGTTCTTTATAGGGGCCTATAAAATATACATACATATACACACACTGGTCAGTGGTAAGTTGAAGACCTAAATGTGCTTCATGATTACATCTAAAAATTAGGTAAACTTGCTCACCTAGTCCCAGGCAGTGTTGGCCACTCCCTAAGTCTGAGCTAGGACCCTGTTCAACTCGTAGTATGTTGAAGTAGGGGAAACTTCTTGGACTGCGTAGCAAGCCTATTCCCAAGTAAGGAAGAATAGAGCTGAGTGGTGCATGCCCTGATCTTCTCATTTTTATTACTCGGACTGACTAAAGGGGGATCAAGGAAAGGGAATAAAGGAAGTGTGAAGAATGACTCTCAGATCCTAGATGTGGGAAACTAGGTGAATTGTGGTAATATTAACTAAGGTAGGAAACATGGTAGGATGATTATGAGTTAAGCTTTGGGAACACTGAGGTTGAAGTGCTTACAAGTTACATGTGTGGAGAACCAAATAGAGGAAATAAGCCTGAAGTTCAGGAGGGAGGTTTACACAAAAGATGCAGGTTTGGCAATTATTTTAGTTTTCTATTGCTTTGTAACAAACTATTAATAAACATAGTGGCTTTAAACTATACAAAGTTTCTGTGTGTCGGGAGTCTGGGTATTGGTCAGCTGGGTTCTCAGTTTCTTACCAGGTTGAAATCAGGGTATCATTTGGGGACACGATCTTGCCAGAGGCTTACGGTTCTCTTCCAGGTGCACTGATTATTGGCAGAGGGTTCAGGGGTCTCTGGGGATACAAGATGTTTAGGAACCCCAATCCAGATGTTTCCATTCCATGTATTAGAGTCTTTAATCTTACCCCCTCATAGCTCTGATTTTGGCAGACTATCTTGCTTGGGAGTTCAGTGTTCTTAGAAGCCAGCATATATAGATATAGATAGATGATACAGATCTCTATCTCTGATATATAACACATACATATGGGTGTATATAAATTCATGCTAGTTCTGGTCCTTAGGTTTCTCTGCCCTCCTGCTGCTGGAGAGGAGAACCTTTTTATGTGTTTTCAGGGAGGCACTCTGGCTTTCAGACATAGCTTTCAATGGCAGTTAATCAGCTTTTTCTTATCTTTTCTCCCCTAGCGCTCAAAGATTTTAGTAATATTCTTTGAATTCCATTGTTCTGTTGTTACTATTTCTCAGTCATTGCCAACTGTAAAACCCCCTCTTAGCATCTGCTACTGTCCTGGAAGCCTAGTGCAGTATGTTTACTAAGGTGTTCTTTGGGATCAGCACCTGGGAGCAAGGAGAATTGGGTAGAGGTAGAATTCATGGTGCAATGCAGGCAAGCCCATCAGCTTTGGCCAACTTCCCAGGGGAGCTGTGGAGCTAGAAGGGCCTTTTTGAGTTGGTTGCCCAGAATTGGATATTGTGTCCAGGCCTTTATATTGCCATATCGATCATTCCTTGAATGTGAGCTACCCCGGAAGGGTGTGATCTTGAGCAGGATTGTTCTCTGTAGGTGAGGCTGTCTCTGAAGGGGCTGTCTTTCCTTGAATGGGAAGGCGGGCAGCACCTCAGGGTCTACCACAATTCTTCTGTATCTATTAAGTGACCAATTTGTTTTTGTTTTTTATTATCATTATGAGCTCTTGGATTTAAACACAAAATATTTAGCAAGCTTTCTGTTGACTTATGTGTATAGAAAAGTCTGTATATTGTAAGTACATCAGTTCAATAAATGTTCACAAAGTAAACCAATATAACTAGTGCCCAGATCAAGAAATAAAACAATTTTCTTCCAGTCACTACCTTCCAAGGATCTTTGCTGTCCTGACTTCTGAATCATAGGATGCATTTAATATGTATTTGTAATTTATGTAGCAGTTGTGCAGTATATCTTTTGTTCAAACTTTTGTCAGTATTTGTTAAATTAAGCTTGTAATTTTAAGTTATTCTCATTACTTTTATAATTTTTATATACGAGGTTTTTTTTTTTAACCATTTCTGCTATTTATAGACATTTGGATTGTTTCCAGTTTCTGGAAATTAAAGTGCTGCTGTAAGCATTATTGCATATGTCTTTTCATGAACATATATACACATTTATGTTGAGTGTACCTCTAGTGAAATTGCTGTATGTTCAGTTTTAACAGATAATGTCAGTTTCCAAGGCAATTACTGATTTAGTAGTGTGTAAGATTTCCATTTGCTCCTCCTTTTAGAGGATGTAGCCCTCCAGGATTTATAACTGAGAATTGTGTGTATTTACTAAGGTCTTACACTAGCAGGTTCTGAACTTTAATCTTTTGTTGTCTTGAAGCTGCAAGGCTTTCAGACTCTGCTCTGCTTTTCAAGTTTTTGGCTTAGCCTGTTACCCTCTTCCACTCACTTCTGAATATGAGACCCCCTCAGGTCTTCACTTTTCTCTCTCTAACCCTCAGTGAACACTGGAATCTCCTATTGTTTCTCTTTCCCTCAGTAGAGGTACTTTGCCTGGGAAAGCCTTATTTTTCAGTCTCTCTACTTAGATTTTGCAAATGCCCCAAGGAAAAAGCAGCTGCAGAAGATCACTTTACCTCACCATAGCTTACTCCTTTTGCAATCATCATTCCTTCTGTAGTTCTCTGAATTCTTTAAACAGATGGTTTTTATGTTTCATCTTTTGTTAAAAAATAAGCAGAGGGAGGGAAGTGTTGTTTTGCTATAAATTACTCTGTTCTACATGGGAGCAGTAGTATGGATTTAAACAGTTTGATGGCTTTTTTAATTGTTGGGGATTCATTGAGGGTACAAGAAACCAGGTTACTGATTGCATTTGTTGGGTAAAGTCCCTCTTACAATCGTGTTTTGCGCCGCAAAGGTGTGACACACACCAAGACCCCACCCCCTTGCTCCTTCTCTCTATCTGCTCTTCCTTTCCCTACCCCTCCCTCATTCTTTCTCTCTCCACTCTTCCCTTCCTCCAACCTCACCATGTCATTAATTGTCATTAATTGTTCTTATATCAAAATTGAGTACATGGGATTCATGCTTCTCCATTCTTGTGATGCTTTACTAAGAATAATGTGTTCCACTTCCATCCAGGTTAATACAAGGGCTGTAAAGTCTCCATTTTTTTAATGGCTGAATAGTATTCCATAGTGTACATATACCACAGCTTGTTAATTTATTCCTGGGTTGGTGGGCATTTACGCTGTTTCCACATTTTGGTGATTGTAAATTGAGCTGCAATAAGCAGTCTAGTGCAAATGTCCTTATGATAAAAGGATTTTTTTCCTTCTGCCCAGTAATAGCATTGCAGGATCAAATGGCAGGTCTAGCTTGAGTTCTTTGAGAGTTCTCCATACTTCCTTCCAAAAAGGTTGCAGTCCCACCAGCAGTATAAAAGTGTTCCCTTCTCTTTACATCCACACCAGCATCTGCAGTTTTGAGATTTTGTAATGTGGGCCATTCTCACTTGGGTTAGATGGTATCTCAGGGTGGTTTTGATTGCATTTCTCTAATAATTAGGGATGATGAGCATTTTTTCATATGTTTGCTAGCCATTCGTCTGTCTTCTTTAGAGAAGGTTCTATTCATGTCTCTTGCCCATAGATATATGGGATTCTTGGCATTTTTCATGTGGATTAATTTGAGTTCTCTATAGATCCTTGTTATCAAGCTTTTGTCTGATTCAAAATATGCAAGTATCCTTTCCCATTGGGTAGGTTGTCTATTTGCTTTGGTTGTTGTCTCCTTGGCTGTACAGAAGCTTTTTAGTTTAATTAAGTCCAATTTGTTTATTTTTGTTGTTGTTGCAATTGCCATGGCAGTCTTCTTCATGAAGTCTTTCCCAAGGTCGATATCTTCCAGTGTTTTTCCTGTGCTTTCCTTGAGGATTTTTATTGTGTCATGCCTTAAATTTAAGTCCTTTATCCAACTTGAATCAAATTTTGTGGGTGGAGAAAGGTGAGGGTCCAGTTTCAGTCATTTACATGTGGATATCCAGTTCTCCCAGCATCATTTATTGAATAGGGAGTCTTTCCCCCAAGGTATGTTCTTGATTAGTTTATCGAAGATGAGGTGGTTGTAAGATGTTAGTTTCATTTCTTGGTTTTCTATTTGATTCCAAATGTCTGTGTCTCTATTTTTGTGCCAGTACCATGCTGTTTTGACCACTATGGCTTTGTAGTACAGCCTAAAATCTGGTATGGTGATGCCCCCAGCTTTGTTTTTTTTTTTTTTGTTTGTTTGTTTTTGTTTTTTTTACTAAGAACCGCCTTAGCTATGTGGGGATTTTTTGGGTCCATATAAAATGCAGAATCATTTTTTCCAAATCTTGAAAGTACGATGTTGGTATCTTAATAGGGATGGCATTAAATAGGTAGATTGCTTTGGGAAGTATAGATATTTTAACAATGTTGATTCTTCCCAGCTATGAGCATGGTATGTTCTTCCATTTGTTAATGTCCTCTGCTGTTTCCTTTCTTAGGGTTTCATAATTTTCTTTATAGAGGTCCTTCACCTCCTTTGTTAGGTATATACCTAGGTATTTCATTTTCTTTGAAGCTATGGTGAAGGGAGTTGTTTCCTTAGTTAGCCTCTCATCTTGACTGTTATTGCCGTATACCAAGGCTACTGACTTGTGGACATTGATTTTATATCCTGAGACATTACTATAAATGACTTCCAGAAGTCTTGTGGTTGAGTCTTTGGGGTTCTTTAACTATAAGATCATGTCGTCAGCAAAGAGGGAGAGTTTGACCTCCTCTGCTGCCATTTGGATGCCCTTTATTTCCTTGTCTTCCCTAATTGTATTGGCTAGCACTTCCAGCAGTACGTTGAATAGTAATGGTGACAGAGGACAACCTTGTCTGGTTCCATTTCTAAGAGGAAATGTTTTCAGTTTTACTCCATTCAGTAAGATATTAGCTGTGGGTTTGTGATAGATAGCTTCGATCAGTTTCAGAAATGTGCCATGTATGCCTATATTCTTCAGTGTTTTTATTAGAAAAGGATGCTGGATTTTATCAAATGCTTTTTCTGCATCTTTTGAGAGAATCATATGATCTTTGTTTTTGCTTCTGTTAATATGGTGAATAACGTTTATGGTCTTGCGTATGTTAAACCAGCCTTGCATCCCTGGGATGAAACCTACTTGATCATGATGTATGACTTTTTTAATGATAAGCTGTAATCTGTTGGCTAGGATTTTGTTTTTGCATCTGTATTCATGAGTGAAATTGGTCTGAAATTCTCCTTTTTAGTTGGGTCTTTCACTGGTTTTTGTATCAGGGTGATGTTTGCTTCATAGAATGTGTTGGGGGAAGATTCCTTCCTCCTCAATTTTTTGGAATAATTTCTGCAGTATGGGAATAAGCTCTTCCTTGAAGGTTTGATAGAATTCTGATGTGAAGCCATCCGGACCAGGGCATTTTTTGGTTGGAAGATTTTTTATTGTTTCTGTAATCTCAGTGCTTGAAATTGGTCTGTTCAGGAGCTCTGTTTCTTCCTGGCTAAGTCTAGGGAGAGGGTGTGATTCCAAATATTGATCCATTTCCTTCACATTGTCAAATTTCTGGGCATAGAGTTTCTGGTAGTATTCAG
>CAUYRH010109190.1:0-21876 GCA_963574655.1 Perodicticus potto | reverse complement strand
CATATATGATCATGTCGTGTGCATACAGAGATAATTGTATTATACTTCTTCCCTTCCAGTGCAGATACATTTTCTTTCTTCCTTGCTTTCCTTTTCTGCTTTGTAGCGACAGAGTCTCACTTCTGTGGCGTCACACAGCTCACTGCAACCTCCAACTGCTGGGCTTAGGTGATTCTCTTGCCCAGGCGGGGCCTGAACCGGCCACCTTCGGTATATGGGGCCGGCGCCCTACTCGATGAGCCACAGGTGCTGCCCCAGAGAGGTTTTTTTAATAAACACCACAATGTGAGAGTGTTCCTTGGACCAGTTTGGGGCAGGACTCCTTTTCCTGGGCAGGCCTTACACTCAGACAAGCTTGTGGGCCTTAAAGGACAAGAAGCTGGGGATGTATGTTGGCAGTGTTACTCATCCCACGTGAGGATGAAAAGCAGACTGATGCATCAAGCAGTTAGTGACTTGTCTTCATCTCCCAATTAATGTTCTTCACTGGCTTTCCGTCACCAGATGACCAGGACCCAATGTGCCTTCCCTCTGTGGCTGATTCAGATTTCCCCGCAGTGTGCAAATGCACTGTTTCACTCCTGTTCACTATGCGACATGCTGTCCGGGGCATTCAGTATAGAGAGGGCTCCAAAGTGTGTGCACTTTTAAGAGAGGAAAAAAAACTGTATTAAAAACGTAATACTCAGTATATACTGATAACAAAAGATGAATACAAGTCACACTGATCACCTCTTCCAATTGCAGAAGTCAAATGTGACTTGAGTATTACAAATTTTAGTACAGTTTTTCCTGTCTTAAAATGTGTATATATTTTTTAGCACCCTCTGAATATGTATATATTTTAAAGATCTGACTTCTAAGCTTGCTAACCACTAATATGTTTTAATTCAGCACTTTTATTCCTCCATCTTGTCCTTATTAAGAATTGGACTGATTACTGGATAATTTTTACCTCCAATGTGACAACTTCCTACTACGTTATTAAGTAGGAAATGTCCAATTTCCTTAAGTATGAGTTTTGAGGGATGATGGCTCTGACATTTCCCTTTGATACTTCTTATTAGTTTGTTTCTTTGCTTTTTGTTTGGTTTCATTCGGAAGGCACATCTTCTTTCTTTCAAATGCACATTTTGGCTGGTGATTATATTTCTTTCTTTTCCTATATTTATTTTTATTTCAGGTTATTATGAGGGCACAAACAATTAGGTTATATTGTTTGTGTCTGTTGAGTAAAGTCAAAGTTGTAGTTGGCTTGTGATTATATTTCAAAATTTTGTTTAGAGCAATTTGGGGGAAAACACAGATGAGTAAAAATTCATGTTATTTTTGAAAATGAATTCCATTGTGGAATAGAAGCAGCTGAGACAACTTGAAATATCAATGAATTGTTTGGGAAGGATGTGGCTGAGGAGCTCACAGTACGTCGATGGTTGAGAAGTTTTGTTCTGGTGACTTTAATCTCGAAAGTGGGCTGCGTGGGCGCCCTGAGCCTACGGTGCATAATGACAAGATGAAAGCCCTAGTGGAAGCGAATCCATCTCAACCTAAGATGAATTAGCAGTAAGGGCTGATGTTACTATTCCAACACTGGGTCACTTGAAACACGTCGGAAAGGTAGGGAGCTGGATAGATGCCTTCTGTATGAATTAGATGAGTGTCAGAAGAGAAAGCATCTCACAGCTTGCCTTTCTTTGGTGTCATGACATAAAGGTGAAGCATTTCTACACCTTATTGTCAGGCATGATAAAAAATGGATTCTATTTGACAACTGCAATTGTTTGGCACAATGGTTTTGTTAAAGAAGAAGTGGTGAAACACGGTCCGTAACCTAATATTCATCCAAAGGCGGTCCAGAATTGTACTGTCCACGACAGGTTCATGAAACCTGGTCAGTCTCCTCTGATCACAGCAGATCTACTACAGCCAATTGGATGACATGCGGAAGGTGCTTGCAAGTAAGCAGTCAAATCTGGTCAACACAGACAGCTCAACCTTCTTGTAAGACTCTCCCACATATCACATAAACAACACTGCTGAAACTTTAGAAGCTGGATGTGGAAACTCTGTCATGCACCATATTCATCAGAACTTCACCAACCACTACTACTTTTTCCAGGCCGTGGGCCACTTCGTGCAAGGACAAATATTTAATTCTCAACAAGCTTTGGAAAATGCCTTTTGCAATTTCATTACCACTTGCTCTCCAGGCTTCTTCACTGCCAGGGTACACAAGCTGCCATTAGGATGGTAAAACTGTCGTGAACTGCCAAAGCACATATGATTAGTTGTCCTGCTTCTTGTTTGAGATTTAAAAAACTGAATTTTTGATTCAGGAAATTTCGTATTTAATGACCCTCTATATTGTTCATTTATGCTATGATCCCATGTTATAGACCTACAGGAGTTGATTCATCATGGGTAAGTAGAATTATTCAGCGTCTTTCTAGATGCCACCTTAACAAAGGTTCACAGGGAGAAATCTGGAGTCAGACTGTGCCAACCTTTTCATCTGCTGGTCTGCTCACATCAAGACAAGTAACTTCATTTCTTTGGACTTTGGTCTCCTTAACCATAGTAGAATCTGGTTCATTAGAGTTGTTCTGGTAATTAAATGAGATAATATTTAGCTCAATGCCTACTAGATAGTAAGTGCTTATAGGATATTAGTTACTGTTTTTATTGACATGGAAAACTCAATGAAATGCACTTATCTGTGCTGCCCATTACAGCAGCCGCCAGCCACGCATGGTTATATACATTTAAATTAATTAAAGTTAAATTGCAAACCAATCAGTTCCTTAGTTGCACCAGGCTCATTTCAAGCCACATGTGGCTAATGGCTCCTGCATTATATTTTGCAGGTATAGAATATTCCCACCATCACAGAAAATTCTCTTGGACCATGCTAATAGTAACATGGCCACATCTGGCTAGAAATATCTCAAAGGAAAAAATGTGAAATATACCATATACTTTGAAAAATAAATCAGATGTCTGTGCTATGGGGGAGGGGCTTTAAAAATCAAAGAACTATCCCAGATACCCGGGTACAGCCTGTGTCAACCTTTCGAAACAATGACAGCCTGTTACTGTTCCTTTTCCAGTTGTTTTGTTGTTCCCCCCTCCCCGCCCCCTCTCCTATTTTCAATATCTTTCTGATGGAGTTACATTCCATATGTAACGTTGTTACAGGTGCAAAATTGTTTCTTTCAATTCTGAATGCGGTTGCACATGTGCGGCAATAGCGCTGAAGGCCAGCACACTATTACTGCTCATCCAGGCCTCTCTCACAGTCTGGGGGTCAACAGCGTTCTTCTTTGCTTGCTAATGCTTTATTGTCTCTTAGTATACATTGGAATAATAATGGTAATTTATGCAGATATTTTGTATGCATAGCAAATAATGAGAAACACCTGCAGAAATTTCCCTCCTTCTCTGAGTTCAGCAACTAATTATATTTTTAAATAATGGCTACCATTGAACACAATTATCCAAATCACTTTAAGTAATGGAATCTTTTTAAGGTGTTTTTGAAAATTTTAGCACAGTTTTTAAACACACATTTTTATCTGGAAGATGAGAGGAAAAAAAGGCTAGTGGGCGGCTTACTCACCCAAAATGCAGTTTCTGCCAAGAATGGATCAGTCCCGAATTTTCCTCTGGGCCCTGATCTTGGCCGCTGAGGCTGTGACCAGCTGATGAAAACCAGGTTTTTCAGAGTTTACCTTCCTGATTTTGGTGCCTTGCTCTTCTTCTCTTTCTTTCTTAATGTAATATTAAAATAATTAAATTACCTCCAAAAATTCTTTCTTTTAAAAGCACAAATTGCCACATAATTTTCTCTTCTGTCAATTTAGTAGTTTGAGTAGGAAAAGCACTGCCTGGGAACTCAGAATACCTAGCTACTTTGTCCCACTGGGTCTCAATTTCCTCTCTTCTACACTTGGAAGGTTGAGATTAGATAAATTCCTAATGCTTTCCTCACTCCAATGAATCACAAGTCTGTAACAGCAGAGAGCCTCTGTACCCTAGCACACCAAAAATCCAGTTCACCAAAAAGAATCTGAAAAATAGAAGAGGTTGGCCAAGAGCAAGCCCAATAAGAAATATGTATTTTATTTCCCATTGAAATCTTTGGCTGTGGTCTTCGTAGAGCAAATTTCTAGTAACTTTATATCAACGAATGTGTTTGTGTGTGTATGTCTGTGCTTATGTGTGTGTGTTTATATACAGAGAGTGCCAAAACATGTATACACAGTTTAAGAAAGGAAAAAACTGTGTTACATTGTAATACTCAAGTCAGTTTGATTTCTGCAATCATAAGAGGTGCTAAACTTGACTATTCACCTTTTGTTACTGGTACATATCAAGTATTACAATATTAATACATTTTCTTTCCTTTCTTAAAAAGTGTATATATTTTTTGGCACTGTGTGTATGTGTGTCTGTGTGTCTGGGGATTTAAGGGTTGACTAAAGAGAGAAGAATTTGGGAAATTTACATCTTCCTCTTAAGCAGGAACTTCATTGCTGCTAGCATGACGTGAAAGTGATCTCTTCCACTTCCTAATATTTCTAACTCGTTTTCTATGTGCCTGCAAGGAATTATTGCTTTGTAGGAGGAAAAATCAGCTCTTGTGCAACCCATATCATTTTCTTCCAGATTTGTGGGTTCCTTTGATCAACTGACATTTATGAAGTAATCTTCTTAAAAAATGAGTAAGTAGTAATTATTCCTGACCTCATGGAGTTTATAATCTGGTTATAGAGGTAACTTAATCACCAGTCAAATTCATAAGAAAATAGATGAAAATAAAACAACGCATAATGAGACATTAGATGACACAATTGTTTGTTCTTATATGGGAAATCAAACAGAATCTCTTGGGAGAGGTGAATTTGATCAGGGACTTGAATAACAATAAATAGGTGAGTAGGTGAGCGCCAGGTGCTGATCTGCAGACAAGTCTTCCTCTATATTGAAGTTTAGCTGACAAAAAACATAAAGGGAAAAAAATAAGAAAAATGTAGCAATGGTTTTCTAAAACTAGAACTAAATCTGGTCTACGGAAAAGAATGCCTCCCCCCTTTCTTCCTTTCTGAGGTGGTTGTTATACCTGTTCTTTTGTTGAAAAAAGATCTTTTCTCTTATTACATGATGGTCAACATACATGGTACTTCTTAGAATTTAATTTTTTTTTTTTTTTTGGCAAAATAAAAAGCTGTCAAATATCTACAGTTCCCAAATCCTGAATATTTTGTTTGATATTATACTGGATCATTAAATGTAAAATCTGAGTTCCTCTAGATTACAGTATTTACTTGTTTTGCTAATTTTCAAAGACTTCTATGACAGCCTAAGAGGAGAAAGGAGGGAGGTGAAGAGCCCAATGGGTTTTTATTTTTTTTTTTTACTTTTCCTGTGAAAATAAATTACACAACTAATCTCATAAAGTGAGATAGAGACCTACCGCGGGGGAGAAGGACACGGAGAAAAACGAGAAAGTACAAGGGAAGAGTAACAGTTTGAGAGCACATGTCCTATGAAAAACCCTTGATGAATTCTAAAAATGTGTTCAAGATGTTAAGGAGTACATATTTGTGTAGGAATGTGTCGTGCTTACTAGTTCATTTAATCTTATCTTTCCCTATTGAACAAAAAGGCAGAAAGAATAGTCTAAGGAAAAGAATCATAGCAGATTGTTTGGGCATTAACTCCACAGCACTCTGCCCAGCCCTTGGGTTAAATCTGACAGAGGAGAGTGTGTCCAGGCTGCTTCCGATCCCAGGGTGACGGAGAGGGGCATCCCAGAAACACCACGGGGAACAACTTTTATTTTTTATGTTCACTATTTGAAGAAAAATAGTCATTCTCTTTGACTTTGGAAGTTTCACTAAAAATTAAGGTGATGCCAGTTCCATTTCCTGAATATGTAACCTTCCTCTGTTATGAGAGCTTCAGATGTGACTCACGTTGCAAGTCAAATAGTTAAACATTAACTGCTTGTGTTTTTTCTTAGTAATAGAAAGGTGTGAGCTTCTGAATAGGAGGGAGGCTCGCTAGTGAAATGTGCACCGATGCCTTGGCAGTGAAGTAGAGACTTGTGACTCAGTGCCTGAACCTGGGGAGGGCGAGGAAGGGGAAGGAAGGAGTTCATTTGGGATCAAAAGAGTAAGTAATTGTTCTCGGGAGCTATATGATCCTGTCCTCCTGATTCTTGGCAACTAGCACTCCTACCGCCATCCCTGTGACCACAGAAATCAAGTCGTGCCCATCTTCCCCCCTGAACCTCATTTCCCATGTTAAACTTGTGGTGAATGATAAGGATCATGGCTGGAAAAATACAAATGCTTTCATTCTCCGAAAAGGATTTTTAAAGTAGAACTGAAAGATGGCATGTTTATTACTCGGAATTTTGAAGAGTACTACAAAACACGGAATCCATTTTGCATGGATGGCTGCCGTCCTGCGTAGATACTTACCAGTCATATGACCACAGCACAGACTCTTGTCTCTGTTACTAACAACACTTCACTGTTACATTAAACATGGTCTTAAGGAAAGAAAAAAAAAAACTACTTAAGGGACATCTCTTGGCTGTTGCTGTTCTGAACATAGCTAAACACGGAGAGAAAGCATTTGCGGGCTGTTTACAGTAGCTGTGTCAGAAGAATGCTCTTTATCACAATAATTTGGAGAGCGTAAGATAGGGGCCTCTGTGGAAATCTGACTCAAAATACATCTTTAAAGGAATACATCAAAAGCGCTTGGAAAGACCATCTTTGAACAACTGGTTAATGCTAAGATTTTTTTTTTTACCTCCTTTCAGATGAACTTTGGGGATAAAATGCCTGACAGCACAAGCATAGTTTAGATTTAATCCTAAACTCGTAAAGTTCTTTCAGGAGATCATGAATATTGTGAATAGTGAAGTTATAAATCTATTTCTGAAGGCTACAGTGAAAGCCCATGCTGCCTTTTTCCCCCAAGATACACTTAAACATATTCAAAATTATCCTAAAGTGTGAATGCTATATCCCAATGGGAATTTTTTTTTTTTTCTAAAACCTCCAGAAATAAGTCATCCGGTTGTTTGGCAATTTCTTTTTTCCCCCAAACTCTAAAACTTCAACCTTACTGAAATTAGGTAATAAATATCTGAGAGTTCTTGGAAGGCCTCCAAATACAATGCGGAAATAGATTAATACAATGTGTTGCATAGAAATCCATTTTATCATCACAGAAGATTTTTAACTTTCCACCTTTCTCAAATCGCAGTACCCGAGCGTTGCCACAAGAGGGAACCATTGCTTAAATGTTGGAAGGATTGGGTCTTTTGAGGAATTCATCCAGCTGAAATCTCTCTTTAGTATAAAAACCTGGTCAAAGGGTTGAACAAAAAAAGTAAAGAGATGCGACCATCGATGTAGTTCTATTTTGGATAGCTAAACTATTTCAACTTTTAAACATGCAAATAATCAGAGGTGTTCTGGGGCTGTAACCTGGCAACACGAAATCAAAGACCAGAATCAAGCAGCTAATAGAGATTCATGTTAATGATGAAATTACTGATGGGTCTTTATTTTTCCGTTGGTTCTAGTTTGCCTAAGAAGTAGGCAAAGTTTTTGATGTGAGCAGAAAATATTGAAATATAAAGGAACAAAGACAAATCCAAACCTTGAAGCTCAAATTTTTGCTTATCAAACAGCAAATAGTAAGAATGATTGGTAACCGGAGAAGTGGAACATATGTTGTAAAGAATTCTTGCTCACAGCCCTGTGAACCAGCACAATTGTGAAACCAGACTAATGTGATAAAAGTCATATAGAATGGCTTCTCGCCCCTCATCACTCTGGCACAGACCCAGTTTCTTCACCATCAGAACTGCAAAACAAACTGGAAAATATTTGATGCCAATAGGGCTTTTATAGGAAAACAGATGACGGCTAAGGTTATTAATCTTGACAGTTTCCTGATTTATTAGGACGTTGTCATCCTCTCCTTTTGTATAATTTGGCAAATGATCATAGTATTAGACTTAGTGGAGGCAGAGCTATCGGGTTTTCTCTGTCCTTTACCAATGGCAGCCGGTATAAAGCAATAGGCTTAGGTTTTTAGGCAAGAGATGGATGAAATGAATTTTCAGTTACATATTGTCATTGGAGGAACACTGAGGTGTTTTTTTAACAACTGTCAACGTAGATACAGCTATGCAACTAAAATGCATTAATTAAATCAGAGAGATATACCTTCTGTTTATTTAACAAATCCAAAGTAAAGGTGACTAAATTTAAAACCGAGGTCTCTAGCAATTAAGAACAAATGTTATTGTTTACCACTCAGGCAACAAAAAACAAAGAAAGCAATCAGAAAATAATAGTAATCTTCAAAAGCCATTCCTCTAAAATGTTCTATGCCATAATACAAAATGCATGGAGTTTCTCTCTCTGAATCGTTCATGAAAAATTGCTAAAACAATCTTGGGCGACTTCATAGGAAACTTAAAATAAGAAAGCACTTGACATATTTTATTAGTGATCTCCTTCGCCAAAGATATTTTTACATTCTATTTTTCATAATCCTCTGCATTTAAAATAACTGCAACAAAAATTGAGCCTCAATAAAAATGTATCACAATTAAAGATGTTTTCCTACTTAACAATGTTATCCCCGAGACAGTTTTATCAAAATATAAAATTCCCAAACTTAAAATGCTATAATTGAACACTTTTTTTTTAATTAAGAAAAGCCATGTCTGCACCTATGTTTCAAGACTGACATATTGTGCAATAAACAGCAATCAGCCTAAAGACGCTATATTAAACAAACCAAGTTTTGTTTTGCTAAACTAAGCAAAATTAGTTGAATGCCCTAAGTAATAGTTGCTGGTATTTTTTTTTCTAAATTATTTCTCTACTTGTTTTTGTGTCTATGCATAAATTAAAAATCTGCTGAAATTTATTATTCATCTGAGATGTAATTAATATGCAAAATTATGCAAATTAAGATGCAATTAGGCTTCAATTCTCTAGTGGAATTTTCCATTATAATTTAATACAAAGTAATAGAGTAATTGGTGTCACGTGTAATTACGGTTACTCACGTGTACTTGCAGACGTGCAAATGATGTGGTATATGTTAGTTATCCTATGCAAATGGATCATGCAATCTCTTCATACTTGGGAATGAAGTAAACAAAGATGGTCTTCACAAAAAGGGTGAGAGGGACCCCTCTTTCTTCTCATGTGCTACCATTTTGAAGAACTATGTGAATAATTGCAACTAATTTCCTTGCATTTATTTCTAAGAATTTTTAACTTGGTATTATGCAGTGCATTGTTTATTACTTTAGAGAAATTATTTCTAGTAAAAAAAAAATGAATCTTTGAACAGAGACCTAATAATGATTCAGATGACGCATAGATGCACCCAGAGCACAAGCAAACCGAAGCTCTGTCTAGCAGGGCAAAGCCTGTTTTTTACATCATGCTCAAAAGGTCTCTCATCTCCAGAAGAAATAATATAGCCAAATTTGCCAAAGAAATCGTTGTAACAATGTTCCATTATTTCCTGATCACAAAGTTGATCAATTGCCTTGCAACCTCTGTAGAAGGCAATTTGAGTTTTCAAACCAAAATTTCTTTACTCCTAATTTTCAGTATTCCAGGAGAATTATGTGAGATTTCTTTCTGAATGAAGAAAGCAGTAAACAAATTGATCTATATAATTCACTCTATCACTAACTCTGCCATTTGGTTCAAGGGACTCATCCGCTAACTACCCTGTGTCTCATTGTGTCTCCCTGGAGAAAGGAAAAGAACGGTCTCCCATGTGCTTGGCCCAAGCCTGGAGCTGATGCTGATAATTTCTCCATGAGAAATGATTACCGCTTGTTTTAAAACACCCATGCTGTGTTGAATTCTGCACAGAAAACATTATGATCTCGACACTTTCCTTCTCATAACTGAAGCACACACTTTAAGACGAGTATTTTATATTCTCAGCTCCAATTAACCTGAAGTGTTTCTCTTCCTTGTGTCTCCACCCACCCCCACCCCTTCACCTGAGTCTATCTTTCTATCCCTTTGTAATACATAGATTTATTGTTTTTTCAAGGCAGGGATGTGTGGCATGCATTATTGCAATTAATAACAGTGGGCAATGGCAGAAGAAAAGGCATGATATAGAATAGGCGATAAACAGCCTCACTTTTCCCCCAAAATGGTCCCACTTCTTATTCCTTTTCTTCCACCTACTCCGTTGTTTGAAAGAGCAGGCATGAATGAGAGAAAATAAAAGCTACCATTAGTTTCTCATGCTGCACCCTTTTGCAGCCCCACCTATTCATCCATATGTGGTTTTCCCATTCATTCCAGTAATAATACCAATTACTATGCAGGCGGGGCCGTTCTTATTCACATTTGCAGCTCACTGTGGACATTTATGCTATACTCTGAGCAACACTCATATCTTCAACAACATCGATTATACAGCTGTTGTACAATCATTGTAAATGAAATATACAATGCCAGTTCAGCTTGCAGCATCGTTGGAGATCTAGGAGGTAGGGTAGGAAAACGGGGGCCGTTCCCTCGGCCTGACTTCTGTCTGGCATGGGCCTCATCCTGTAAGTTCCGACACTTCCAGAGAAGGCTTAGGGTAGAGAAGGGCTGAACTGCTGTAAATAAGAATCACAAAGCTGAAGCACTGTTGTTTTTCTATCACAAGGAGGGACTTTGAAATCCAAGTTTAACCCACAAATAGGGTCCCTGAGACTTTAGCATCACAAACCATGACTTTCTGACCCCGCTGTGGTCAGACATCCTGGTTTGACAGATGAACTTTGACTCAAAATTTCTGATAGCGTTCAACCAGAATGTCCAATTTAAGTATCTGTTTTCTCTGCTGTTTTTCCTCTTTTCTAATCAAGTTTCCCTATGTGTTCTCATGCAGAGCATGTGTGATGGAGCTGAGACTTAAGTAAAAAGGCTTTTTTTCTCCATAAAAGCACTTTGTTGGTGCTTTATCTTCTAAAGGTGTTGCAAAGATTCTATTCAGTGCAATTTAATACACATTGATTTTTACATTTTAATATCTTAAAAAACGAAAAATATCTTACAATTAATGAAATTTTAACAGTTACTCTCAGCAAAACAGCTTTTATTATGTAGCTGTTGATGTTTGCGTATGCACGAACTTTTTGTTTTTTTTCTGATGAGTGAGTGAACGACTGAAATCCTTTGAATGTTTGCCCAACTTTCTTCAACTGAGGGGCTATTTAAGGAACAAATACAAATATTTATCTTTGAAAATTCTCCACTGACATCTTCTAGTAAGATCAAGAAAGTGCCAACCCGAAACTTCTCACAATGGGCGTCAGTGACTTGGAAGAAATTTCTGGGTATGATGGTGGAGCACTCTTTTAAGAAATGGTTTGACACCAACAATCCACATTCTTAATAATATCCATGATGATACTATGTTAAAAAACACAGCTGAAAATTAATTCACATTAGATTTATAACATAGCAAGTATTTACGAATACCCAACCAAAATTCTTTTACTTAACGTTTCCTTTATACCTATGCCCTAGTGATATATGTTAAAAATATATGTCAAGATAACTCTGAAAGAGCTCTTTTAATAATTATAAAACAACAATTCTGAGTGATAAGAAAGCATAATGTCACAGGTTAATTAGCAGCCATCTTTTCTTTCTTAGAGACACAAAAGGATGGTGCATTTTACATTCAGTGGTGTCTTAGAAACGAGCTAGATTAGTGATACATATCCTCCTCAGCGGCATAGGGCCTTGGTGCTGTTAGTCGCGTTTTATAGATGCAGCGGGAGGTTAAAAGTAACTTGTGGGAGGTTGCATGTCTAGAAAATCCTGGAGTAGAAATTGGAATCCAGATATCTTGACTCTGGAATTCATGCTTCACCTGGGCCAAATCTGTCCTATAGACAGAATTTTTTTTTTCTAATATTATTATTACCTTTTCGTTATTCTTACATTTAAAATTGAAAAATTTTGTAAAAGAACTTGAATTTCCTGAGTTTTCAGGAAATCAAATCGGGTAGCCCTAAATATCAGGATTTTCATCTGAGAACAATTGGTTTGGGGGATTTTCTGCTTCATCTGAATGAGGCAAATCCTCCTGCTTCCGGGCCTGTTTCCTCCTTTTCCCTGACTTCTCCATTGCCTGAAGAGCTTTGCTGTTATGGCAGCTGAGCTCCTGTATTCACACCCCTTGAAGAACGTTCTCTTGAGAAACCCCCATCCCCATCTTACTCCACACAGCAAAGTGCAGTCAGGCTGCAACAGGTTGAAATGCCTCTGACCAAAAGTTCTGAAACAGAAATCTTTGCTTTGAGCCATAGTATGAGGAAGTGATTGACCGAGAAGCAAATGCCCCAGGAGTGACATAGAATAAGGCGCTCATCGTAGGGATTTTACCACATGGAATTGCGGGAGATGGTGAAACAGCTGATGCAGATGCTACTTTTGCATCTAGTTCTGGGCCTGACATCAACAGGGCTGGCCATGGAGAAGGAAAGGTACCCAGGTGAAGTGTTAAAGTTGGGAAGAACAGGAAAAGGTGGAACCACTGAGGAAGGGTTGAAACCCATCCCGAAACTCCACCTCCTTTAATGTGAGTGACCTGCAGGAGAAGCCAGCCCTGTCTGCACAGAAATGACCAGGATCCTGACCCCAGGGTCAGAGAAGCTGGAGGAGGAGACTCCGCTGGAGCTGGAGCAATGGCACCGGGCTACTGCCCACATGGACCCGGCGAGCCAGCACGGGTGTGACAATGCGTGCATGCCGGAGCCACAGCTGACCCTACAGCAGCCCTCCCAGCAGGACGGAGGCTGCTGCTTCACGGCCACACAAAACTGCCTCTTGGCCAATTGCAGCCTGAAGACGTGAAGTGGGGGGACTCTCGGAAGTGTCATTCTGGTTTAGTTAAGGTCGCACAGCACAGAGCCACAGTAGCTCAAAAGTTAAGATGTCTTACCTGTTGTAAAGCTCTCGCCTAAACAGTTTCATTTTCCCACCTTTGAGTCACCAGAAGGATTAAAAGCATGCCAAGATTTTTGTTTATTTCTTTCTCAGTGAGACTTGGAAGAAGCCACAGCACTGGGGTCGTGAGACAGCCACAGCACTGTGCTCCCTAACTGTTTGCTGTCCTCACATGAAGCCTCAAACACTTACCTGCAAGACTGGCTTCTGTCTTGACTCTCTCCATCAAACATGCTTCTCTCCCTCCTGGTTCAATCCCACCTCAGTTACCCAGGGCTGTGCCACACTGACTCACTGGAAACCCAGGCCTGCTCCATTGCGCCTAAGGATACTTTCATCCAAGCAGCAGAAACTCGGATATTACCAGTCCCATTCTCAGGCCCAGCTCTAGCTTCATAAAAGTCTCTGGCAAAAGAAACTGCAGATTCTCGTGTGCGCACAGAGCAGGCTTTATGATGTCCTGCCAATCGACTGCCGACCTGATGCCCTGGCTCTGACATTGCTGCTCTGCCCAGCATCTCACAAGGCAGGCAAGAAACAGAGGAGCCTCCCCCAGGTTGCCCATCAGTAATGGCCTATAATGCTTTAGGACTTGGCTCACTTTCTTAAGAGGTGCCTGGATTATACTCATATGCACAGGTAACCAGCTTCAAATGCATTCACAAAGTCCAGATTAGATGACATTTCCAATCTCTCTCCCACTATGCTCAACCTTGGCCAAGGTCAACAGCCAAGATCCGTCTCTACCCTTACGAAAAAATTCACGCCAGGGATCCCCTGAATGTCTTCTGCTGGGGAACCACCTCACTGGGGCCATCATGGAACATCAGAGTCGTTCTAATTACCTTCAGCCCTAAAGAGAAGGGCATTTCAATCTTTTCTGTTGATGGTCTCACTGGTCCCTTATACAAACTTGACCATTTTTACTGTATTAAGAACTAGAGAGTGGGGGGAAGTTTCAAGCTTTAAAACTTGCCCTACTGGGCTAGGCGCAGTGGCTCATGCCTATAATCCTAGCACTCTGGGAGGCCAAGGCAGGTGGATTGCCTGAGCTCAGGAGTTGGAGAGCAGCCTAAGAGCGAGACCCCATCTCTATAAAAAATAGACAAACTGGCTGGGTTTTGTGGTGGGTGCCTGAAGTTCCAGCTACTCAGGAGGCTGAGGCAAGAGGATCACTTGAGTCTAACAGTTTGAGGTAGCTGTGAGCTGTGACACCATGGCAGTGTATCCAGGGCAATGAAGTAAGACTCTGAGAAAAATAAAAATAAATAAAAATTGCACTGTTATATTCAATCTTAGCCAAAGCTTCCCTTATCAGAGGTGTCCCATCTGTGGCCTGTGGGCTACATGCAGATCGTTTGAGGACTGTTTTGCTAATCTGTGGTGCTAGATACTGCAAAAAACATGCTGCGCATTTTTTGTTTTGTTTTGGTTTTGCTTATCAGTTTTTGCTACTGTTTTTGTACTTAATGTGTGGCCCAAGACAACTCTTATTTTCCTACTGTGTGGCAGAAAAGAAAGAAGGTTGGATACCCCTGCCAGGAAACAAAAGTGAGGAACAGGCTGAGTGAGGAAGAAAGGAGGCAAAGCCAAGCCGAGGGCAGGATCAAGTCGGCTCCTACCAGTGCCTGTTGCTCCTCTGAGACGACTTAAAAAATGCATCCTGAGTTCTGTTTGCCTGGGAGAGGGAAGAGAGAATAATTTACCTACTGGTCCCTTAATTCATGCACAGTTTCTGGGTTGGTTTTATTTGAGTTCTGAGTGGGAACAGGTCTTGAAGACCTGTTACTTGAGCAGCAAGCGGGGCCCGAGGAGAGTGAGGGGCAGTTCACCCACTGCGGTCCTGAGCTTCACTCCCACCTTCCACTGAGGTTCTGTCCGCTGACTTTGCTGCACTAGACTACAGTCTTCCTAAAATTTAAGAAAACATATTCATTTCTTGTAGACAAGGAGGACATAGATAAATCCTACTTTTTCAGAAAGAAAACATCAGGCTTTCCTTTGTGATCTTGACACTAAACTAGGCATTAAGAAAAACCTCTGTTGGCTCGGTGCCTGTAGCTCAGTGGTTAGGGTGCCAGCTGCATACACCAGGGCTGGCAGGTTTAAACCCAGCCCGGGCCTGCTAAACAACAATGACAACTACAGCAAAAAAAAAAAAAAAAAAAAAAAAAGCCGGTGCTGTAGTGGATGCCTGTAGTCCCAAATATTAGGGAGGCTGAGGCAAGAGAATCACTTAAGCCCAAGAATTTGAGGTTGCTGTGAGCTGTGATGCCATAGTGCTCTACTGAGGGCAACACAGAAAGACTCTGTCTCAAAAAAAAAAAAAAAAGAAAACCTCTGTACTAGACATCAATAAAACAAACCAATATCTGATTCTTTTTCCTTAACCAAATGACACATATTTTCCCGGGGATAAACTCTTGAATTGCAGAGGCTTCCCAGAAACCTATATTTGCAATGATGGTATCAGCATTATAACTGATAAATAGGTGATATTTGTTGAATTAAGTCAAATTGAACTGGCATGAATTCAAGGAGCAGAAAGATGATGTGATCATTGTGCTGGGGACTTTATATCTATTACAAGGTGAGTCATGTTATTCCCATTTTAGAGATGAAGAAATTAAGGTTTATGGAGGTTAAGTGTGTTGCAAATGTCAGACAAATAGTAGTCGCTATTGACGTTCATGAAATCTAAAATCTAAAAGCCAACCTTCTTTGCACAATATCAAATGCTACCTTGAAAGAATTATAAATTGAATCATAGTGAATTGAGTTGAGTTGTACTGAAGTGAACTGGAAAACCTATCGCAATGCAGAGTAGTGGGGCTCCAGATTCTGTAGTGCTCACGTTAATTATGGTATATCATTATATCCAACACCAATCACCATCTGCCTATTTCCTAAGGGTGATTCTTTAAAATATTCAACTCTCAATATGTTTTTAATCTACTTTTATTAATAAAAGTTTTAGTTAATAAAAAAAGTTTTGAATCAAACTCTTGGGTGATTTATATTGCTGTAATAACATCCACCTCTTTCTTTGTGAGAGTGGCCCCTTGATCTCAGAGAGCAGGCCACGGGCCTGATTAGCATCGGTTCACAGTACCTCTGGTCTCATTTGACCTGTCCGCACATTGCAAGGCTGCCTGGAATGATAATCACAGTCAGGATATTCACAAGTGCATCGGCCACCAAGAGAAGTTTTTGAAGAAGAAAGTTCTGTACCTATTTTTTAAGTCACCTCATGCTTTTCAGGCAACACACTTAAGAAAAGAGTGACAACTGGCAATCATATTATTGTGGAATGCTACTTACAGGTTATTTTCTGAATAGATCACACTCAACCGCCTCATTTCTCAGAAAGAAAACAGTGTTAATACAGTGAGCTGACCTTAGAGTTCACACAGAGCATTTCCACATCCATTATCTCATCTATTATGTCATTTGAGGCGTCAGCCCTAAGAGGGTAAGTCAATCGTCTAAGGTCATATGGTTAATTAGTGACAGAAGGAAAATGAAGAGTTAGAAACCCGAGGTTTACTAAATGTCTGATTTTCATTAGCTTGTTTGCTTAACTAATACATATTGAACAATGTCTAATAGACACTTGTTCTTACAATTTTGGGTTGAAGTGTCAAACAGAGGTGGTGAACCATTCAATAAATGCTGAATTGCCCTCAGCCTGCACACAGTCTAATCAATTTCTAGGGATTTCATGTGGGAGTGATTATATTTGGTTCAATAAAGAGAAAAATTCTCAAGAATTTCTCAGTGGGAGGACATTTGCATAGATTTCTAGATAAGTAGCATTGTTTGAATATGTGGACCTGGATCATATAAAGGAGAGGGAATTGTTCTCTTTAGGGACAGGCTGCGGAGAACATTAAGTTGTGGAAAACAGTGAGGACTCTGTTACTTACTTCTCAGTCACATTATCTTTTTATATTTTATTGTCTATAAAAATGTGGGTTATGTCAGAGTTAATTTACAAGGAAACTTTCTATGCATAAGGCTATGGAGTAAGATATGTATTAAGCAAATGATGGGGTTCTCAATTGATAAAGTCTTGTAGCCAATGACTATGGTGACTCATTTTGGAAAAATTATTCAAGGGTGAACAAAATGGTAGAAATTTCTATTTCAAATTTACCTTGTGGAAAAATCATGAAAAGCCTTGAATATCAGATTACAAGTATTGAGAATTTATTATATGGGTAATCAGGAGCCACTGAACATTCTTTTAAATAAGAAGTAAGATAAGAATGAGTATAAAATTGAAAGCAATGTGTAGAGCTAGGATAAGAGTAGGAAGAAAAGACAAAGAATACCGAGGATGATTAATAGTTGGGGAGAGAAACAATCTGAATCACTGTATTAGGAACAAACATCCTAAAATGTAGTAGCTGAAAACAACCACCATTTATTTATCCCACATTTGTACACACTGATAGTCTGTACTGGCCTCACTGGGCAATTCTGGTTTCAGCTGGTCTCATCTATGAACCTGCAGTCAATTATTAGGGCTGGCTGATCTAGGGAGGCTTCAGATAGGATGGCATGTGTGGTCTCTGTGTAATTGATCTGGCATCATTCAACAGGCTAGCTCAAATATGCACACGTGAGAGCTGGAAGAATTTCTGTGGAGAGCAGAATTTTGAAGCCACTAGCAGGATATCACTTCTGTTGAATTCCACTGCTCAAAGCATGTCACAACTTCAGACACGAGGGGTGTGAAAGCAAACTCTACCTTCTGATTCAAGATGCTCCAAGTCACATGAGAAGGGGTTTGGGTAAAGCCAAGTATAGGACACAATTGTGGTTTTTTCTCCCCAGTAATTTACCGCACTCCCCATATTGTTATTTTTTTCTTTTTTATAATTTTTTATCATTATATTAAGATGATAGAGAAATAAGCCATTTTCTTTATCAGATATTGTTAGTAATTTCTATCTAATAGTCACCCTCCTTGCTAGAAATAAGCATAGTAATATTATTATGTTTTTAGTTAAAAATTACTGGTTCTATTTTGATGATTTAGTTCTATTCTACTAAGTCTAAATTGATGCAGAATCTTGCATTATATCTAATATTAATTAATGTCATTTTATGATTACATTTTTCTTTTATGCTCAAGTTACATTATCATAAACAAAACATAGCAATCTTCATGAAAAGTATAAATTATTGGAGTTCCCATAAAGATGTATTAACATGTTATTTTAAAATATGTGGTGTTTCAAACAATGAAATTTCTTTGGATCCTAAATTTCACTGACTAGCAATTTGAGGGAATTTTTTCAATTTTTCTTATCATATTGAGAGCACTGTTTTCAAAGATCTTGAGAAACCAAGAGGAAACTTTCTAAGACATTTCATAAATTAAAAGGGGCTGGATAAAACATAATTGGATGTCTTAAGAAAATTCACTTTTAAATGTCAGTACACACACAAAGTCTTTCTTTCATATCTATTTCAAATACATATGTCTTTCAAATACATATGTCTTCCTTGAAATTTAATGATTTTTAAAAAACATCATTAGATGGAAACATCTAGAATCCCATTTAATTTAAGCTAGTGTTCTCACAATATCTTATAGTTTATCAGTACTAAATACTAAATTTGTTAAATCTTACAGTGACTGCCTTTTCTCCAGTTCAGATTTTCATCATTTCTCTTTTTGGACAAAGGATATACAACCCTCCTGACTCATTTCCTTGGTTCCCATTTTTGTTTTATGCAATGCGTCCCTTGGATCCTTAGTTTATTTTTTAAGAGAATATTAGTCTAGTTCTTTCAAGGAAAAAAAAAAGATGTTTTTAAACAAGTTGTAAAATGTTACATATCATATCCCACAAATTTGTAGAGTCATGAAATTAACACATGAAACCTATTAGAGCATGGGAAGTTTTAAGAAGTGTTAGGTATCATGAAGATAGTAATACATTTCTCTTTTCTATATTACTCATGATCAACACCCTGTTTAATCTGAGGCACTGAACACCTTAGAAATAATTAGGATATTTAAGAAGAAGTTTGAGAGGAAATTCTAGATATTTATAGAAGAGTCAATGTTCAATATTCAACTCCCCAAAGAAGACTATGGAGAGCAAGGCTGGAGAATTCTTAAAACCCCAGATTTACTGATAAGAGTTGGATTTCCAAATTCCTGAAGACTTTTCACATACATGCTTTCTGGAGGGGTAAAATCATAGATCAATAAATTTTATCAGAAAACAATGCTGAGAGGAAAATCAGAAAGAAATGGTAAATGAGGAGTGACTATTAGAGAAAGTGGAAGGAAGATGATCCCTTTCATGGGGGGAAGAGGAGACGTTTGGAGGGATCAGCACAGTATAAAGAAGCAGCGTGGATCACTCAGAGATCCAGTGAGCCACCGCCATTGGCTGTGATCCAAGGGTCACTGGAGAGGTCAGAGAAAACCCCCAGGAAGTTGAAAGAGAAGTTGAAGCCCCAGGGTAGATGCACTTCCCTTAATAGTGGTAACTCAGAAAGAAGACTGATTTGCAAGATTCTCTCTTGTGCTGAGGTAAGAAGGCCACCCTGGAATAGAAAAATATCATACACATATTCAAGCAGAGAAACACCACTTGACGGTGGACTCTCTCTTGATACCTGTGTATTGTGGAATAGATTCAGAATTTCTTCCACACTTTTTTGGGGGCAAGAAAAAATAACTATAAAGTGGAAACAGAAGTTGCAGCTGAAAAGAAGAGGATTCAGAGTGTCAATAGGACCCAAGTACAGGCAGAACAAGCAGAAGTGAGAATGAATGCATCAGTTTGCTAGAGCTGCCAAACAAGCTGCCTCAAACTCAGCAGCTTAAGCAACAGAAATTTATTGTTTCACAGTTGCGGAGGCTAGAAGTCCAAGGTCAAGATATGAGCAGGATTGGGTCCTTCTGAAGTCTATGAGGAAAAATCTGGTCCATGCTTCTTTTAGCTTCTGGTGGTTTGATGGCAATGTTTGACGTTCTTTGGCTTCTAGAAGCATCTTTCTCCCTCTGCTTTCATTTTCACATGGCATAATCCCTGAGTACATGTCTTTCTCCAAATCCCCTCCCCCACTTTTTTTTGAGATAAGAGTCTCACTTGTTGCCCTCAGTAGAGTGCTCATAGCAAACTTAAACTCTTGGGCTAAAGTGGTTCTCTTATCTCAGCCTTCTGAGTTGCTGGGACTACAGGCACCCGCCACAATGCTGGGCGATTTTTGGAGATGGGGATCTTGCTTTTGCTCAGGCTGGTCTTGAACTCCTGAGCTCAGGCAATCCACCCACTTCCCAGAGTACTAGGATTACAAGCATGAACCACTGCGCCCAGCCTAAATTTCCCCTTGTTTAAAAGGACACAGTCATATTGAATTAGGATCCATCCTAATGATTTCATCTTAACTAGTGATGTCAACAACGATCCTATTTCAAAATAAGATCATATTTCACACACAATGATCGTATTTCAAGTTACTGAAAGTTTGAGTTTTATTATATGAATTTTGAAGGGATACAATGATGGAGGATAGGTGCCTTGGGACTTTGATTTTGCTGAGAGAATAGGCAATGAGTTACATGTTAGAGAAGTTATGGCAGCTACAGTAGGAAAAAAGCCATTGCCCAAAGTAGGCTGAGACAAGATACACCTCAACTGGAGTTCACTAAGAGCAAGCCCCAGAAAATGTTTGCCTCAATTCTAAGCACCATTTTGGAAAGGAAATCACTGGAACCACTTGGAGGAGTTAAACTGAGTGAACATTTAATTAAATGAAGAGATTTTAAACTGGAAAAGATTGAGTTGCCTGCCACTGGAAATTTTATATTATTTTCTAAACATCTTAGAGATAGGGATCAAAAAATAATTGTTTTTAATTTCAACAAAGCTATTTTATTTCAAAGTATAATTCATATTGAAATAAGTTAAATATAAAGGAATTTAGCTACATAGAAACACTATAAAATATTTTACCAATGAGGGTAGACATAAATTTTCAACTCTATCATGTAGATACATCTTTTTCCTTTTTAAATCCAGAATTTTCCAAATTTATTTGCCAAAAAAGTAAGTTAACACTTGGTATCTTATCTTGGAATTAGTCTACATAGAATGTTCTCTGGGAAACAGAGTTTCATGATCTAATTAGAGTTATCTTTACAAAATGATCTTTTTAAAAAAGTTTGTTTTTTATTGGGCAGTGCCTGTGGCTCAAAGAGTAGGGCGCTGGCCCCATATACCGGAGGTGGAGGGCTCAAACTCGGCCCCAGCCAAAAACTGCCAAAAAAAAAAAAAAAAGTTTGTTTTGTATTTGTTTAATAAATATTTACTACAATTCTTGTATGTTGGGCTGTTATCCTAGATACCTGGACTAGAAAGATAATTTGATCATGAGTTCTGATTTCAAGAAAGTCACATATTTTCAGAGAAATCTGAAATTTGGCACCACATATATTAATGTTGGAACAGGACAGATGTGACTATCATGAATACAGTACAAAGATTGCATAAAATGTTATAAAGAGAATTGTAGGGTCGAAAGGAAGGTCTATTTTTAGATTTCGAAGTACTCTCCAAACATCCTTCCAAAAGGAACGTATTAGTGTGCATTCCCACCAGCAGTGTAGGAGTGTTCCCTTTCTCCACATCTACGCCAACGTCTCTGGTTTTGGGATTTTGTGATGTGGACTAATCTTACTGGAGTTAGGTGATATCTCAGAGTAGTTTTGATTTGCATTTCCCTGATGATTAAGGATGGTGAGCATTTTTTCATGTACCTGTAGGCCATGTGCCTGTCTTCTTTAGAGAAGTTTCTCTTCAAGTCCTTTGCCCACCCTGAG
>CAUYRH010109189.1:0-14718 GCA_963574655.1 Perodicticus potto | reverse complement strand
ATCCGCTTGGTGATGGATTTTTGTACCTTTTCCTTGGGGTTACAGCTCACCTCAGCAGGGTTGATGTGTGTTCTTCAACCTTCTCTCTTGGCTCAGATCTGAACCATTGGCTTTCTTGCTAAACTTCTGTCCTTTAACTCTCCTTCTGGACGGAAGCCTCAGTGGAAAGCTGGCTCCAGTCAGCCATCTTGCCTCTGCCCCCTAAAGTTAAAAAAAAAAAAAAAATTTGCCATGATGATTCCAAATCTAGGACAAGAAATATCTGAGATGAGTCTGGATTTCTTATTAGAAAAGTAACAAAGCCATGAAAAATTGATGGGGTTATGTTTTAAGAAATGGAAGCAACTTAAAGGTTCCCACTTCCCAAAGATGGGGTTCTGCTAACCAAAAAGGATAATGTATGAAATAGATGACAGTACATCAGAATTTATGAGTCTATAATGATCATCTTTTGTTTTTTTTCTTCTCTCTCTTACTCCCCTAAAGGGAGAGAAGAACAATCATCAATGGCAAATGGTAATTGCAGTAAAACAACACCAAGAGCCGGCTTCATGCTCAGGAGAGAACGCTGTGCCTCCTTGTCATGTTTTCTGGTGCTCTACAGAGACTTCTCTAGTAATGAACTATAGAAATGATCCCTGAAAGTATAATCGTATATAATGATCTTTTAAAATATAATAAAATGGTGCTCTTGGTTTTAAGGTCCCATTTTTAATGTTACCTTGTTCAGACTTTTTGACTCCCACAAATGACTTGATTATCTCTCTCTTGAAGGTTTATAATATTTTATTTTTAAGCCAGGTGATTCATGAAAGCACTTTTAGAGTCAATTGCATTTAAAATATATGTAATTTTTTTTTGAGGGGTAGGTGATTCATTCTTCAGTCCTTCACAGTTCTAGTGAAAATGCCTTAGAAAACCAAAAATCTTGAGTAAAGTCTTCTATTTTTGTTATAGTCCTTTTAAAGTTAAAATTACTCAATTTATCCTCTATAACATTTTTGTCTGTTACCTCAAGTTCTTTGGTGAATTATTATAAGAAAAGGAGAATAACATATTAGTAGCCCCTTAGACTACAGCTATAAATTTCATTGCTACTCAGTAAGTTATTGCTGGTTGTAGAATTTGGTGTATGAATAAGAAATCTCTATTTCCTATTTGTAAAAAGTAAAAACAAAAAAAGGTTCAGAATAATTCTAAACATTTTAAGTAACTAAGATTCTCATACCTGGTTTTTTATTACAAAAATAATAAATGAAAAAGTAATATAGTTCATTATTTTATTTCTGTTGTGATTTCCACAAATATTATAAAACATGGGAAACCCCACTGAAGTGATTCTACTTGAAGCTATCACTGAAAAATGTAGCACCTGGCTGCCCAGTTGCAGCCAGGCCAGAGAACTAGCAGCCTGGTCATTTCCTGTGACATTTTTAGAAATTCAGAACCCAATGTTTCACTCCAGATACTGAATCAGAATTTGCATCTTAAAATTCCTGGTCTTTTTTTTAAATCACATTAATGTTTGAGAAGGCCTGGTGTAGCATGCTACATGTAATGAATACTCCTACTGAATGTTGGGATCTATCTTTCAGGCTAGGATAACTAGTCAAGAATTGAGGACAGTCCTATAAATTTTTAATAACTTCTTTCCATACATAATATGGAAATGAAGATTAATCATACCATCATTCTGAGAAATATTGTAATATATGTAATGATCCGAAGGAATATTCTGGACCTCCACTATTTTGACCTTGTGAACTCCAGATGTTTCTTCCAGGCAACTTCAGTGTCTTCTTTCAAGGTTTTAATTCTAGATCATAGATCAATAAATAGAGCTGCAAACACTTTCCTAAAACTAGATATCCCTCTCTCTTTAAAGTTGCATCCCAAAGGATGGTCTAGGGACTGACCTCACTGAGGTTTTGCTCTGTATATCTGCTCATGAAGAACAACAGGACATACCAAATGAAAACATCCCTTTGGGATGTGACTGTTAATCTTGTCTGTAAATAGCTGTCATAGAAATCTTCCTTAAATGCTGTGATATTTAATCATGATTGCTCCCTGTTCAACTGTTTACTGTTTCCTCTTTTATAGCATGTACCAGATTGTTTAGTAATTTTTGAGTTTCCATGTTGATTTCTTCCCACCCACCCCGAATCTTTACACTATCATCTCTATGGCATAAATATCTAGCCCAGCTCCTCTTTTACAGTAGGCACTCGATAAATATGATTATCACTAAAGAATGAAGACACTTAAGTATTTTTTAAGAACCAGCCACTTAGGCTAAGTATGATTATCTTTATTTTGTAAATGAGGAAACTCATGCTCTTGACTTACCAAAGATTAAAAATGCAGTGAGCAACAAAGCTGTATTGGAACATTTGGGGCTGCTATAACAGAATATCTGAGACTGAGTAATTTATAACAACCAGATGTTTATTGGATCACAGTTTGGAGGCTGAGAAGTCCAAGATCAAGGGGCCAGCATCTCTCAGGGATGTTTTTGCCACATCATCACCCCCATATGGAAAGGCCAGAGAGAGAGCAAGAGATCAAACTTGCAGCCCTAACCTTTCTTATAATATAGGTAGATACTCAGGAGAGTGGATCTCTAGTGACCTAGGCACCTCCCAGTAGGCCCCATCACCCAACACTGTTGCCGGTATTGGGGGTTAACTTCCCAACACATGCCAGCACCTTCATCCCTGTTTAGGAGACACATTCAAACCATACAAGAAGACTAAGTAAAAATTCAAGTTTGCAGCTTCTATTAACTGTAAGTTTTCATTTTAGAATGAAAATGCAATTCTAAAAAAATTTAGAAGAATGTTTTCCAAATCTACATGTTTCTAGTCTTGCACAATCCACCCCCTGCCTACCCATCTACTGCTAAGAGTGCACTTTCTCCGATACATTCAGGTAAATTTGCACACTGACCTATTTACCTCATTTTTCTTCCTTCCTCCATGCCTATGTTAATACTGTTAATCCATGAGAAATTTCTTAATCTTTAAATAAATCCAACTCACCATTTGTAAGTTAGCTGATACAATCCCCAAAATTCTATTTCACTGTTACTCATAATTTTAGTACACATATTCCTCACTTTGCATGGCTCCAATTTGCACAACTTACAATTATCATGCTTTAGTTAAATAACATCAATTCCCCCAACAAGTTGGTTCCAATTTCAGCAATGATAGCATGTTAACTGTGAGTAATTGCACGAAGTAAAACTATGCTGCTAACTCTAGTTCAAGTTCAGTTAAAGATCTTCATCACAATCCGTGAGCAACCACATCATGTCCTTTAGGGACTGTTGGTAAAATTGGTCACTGAGCCTCTGTTTTCAGTTCACACAGAGACAGCAAAGAGTGTAGTTGTGTTGACTCCTTGTCTCTATAAACCCAAGGAACTTTTTACAAATGTAGATCCCGAAAAATGAAATTAGTCAACATCAATGAGAAGATAGCAAAGAAAGCGAGGCAATAATATTGAAAGTGAAAGTGGAATGAGATGGAAATGGACTTATTGAAGAAATAGCTGACTATGGGAATGTTGCCACCCTTCTTAAGATTCTAGATGTGGAGACAGAGGAACTCACTGAAGGCAAACTTACTGACAAAGGAACAAAGTGGCTGTTCTGGAAAGGATGAAGGTTCTGGCAAAACCAAACAACTTCTCAGATACTTCTTACCACATTGAAGATGCAAAGGAGAAAATGTCACAAGCTGACCCAATCTGAGAAAGACTGAGAAAGGAGCTTGACAATTTGCCAAGGCATACAGTGCTGCAAAGCAGAAGTTATATGAACAGAATGAGGAAAGCACTGTCCAGACTACTCTTGATACGGTTTTTATTTTTTAAAAAAACTTTCATTTTTAATGTTTTTAGTGTTTTAAATTACGCTGTACCAAGTAAATGTTAGTTTTACTATTTTTCATTTCATTTGCAAATGTTATTACATTTATAACCCACAGTATAAGAATTCATGTTTTAAAATTTTTTTAAAGCTATAACTAGAATCTCTTTGCATCATTCCAGCTTTCATATTATGGTATAAAACAAGAACTGCCTCTGGTTGAATTTTCATGTTTGTTAGTTCCAGCTACTCACTTATGCTGAGAGTTCCTTGGGAATGGGATTGTTCTTATAATTATTTTTATAAAGGTAAAAATTCACCATTTTAACCATTTAAAACTGGACACTATATGGTGTTTAGTAAAGTCATAATGTTTCACAAACATCACCACCATCTAGTTCCCTAATTTTTCATCATCCCTAAAGTAAACCATATAAGCCTTAACCAGGCACTTCACATTTTTCACACCACCATGTTACTGCTAACCGCTCGCCTATTTTATGTATCTACAGCAGTGTTCTTCAACCTTTTTTATCTCACAGCACACTTACATTATATTGATTAAAAAAATGTACTAGGGCGGCTCCTGTGGCTCATCAAGTAGGGCGCCGACCCCATATACCCAAGGTGGCAGGTTCAAACCCGGCCTTGGCTGAACTGCAAAACAGAAAAATAGCCGGGAGTTGTGGCGGCAACTGTAGTCCCAGCTACTCAGGAGGCTGAGGCAAGAGAATCGCCTAAACCCAGGAGTTGGAGGTTGCTGTGACTGTGTGATGCCACAGAACTCTACCAAGGGCGAAAAAGTGAGACTCTGTCTCTACAAAAAAAAAACAATGTACTAAAAGAAAGGAATATACTTACTGTGCTTTGAGCTTCTTTTGAAAATAATTTAATTAATTATCTTTAAAACTTTTCTAGTATATCAGGTGAAAATCACTAATCTAGAGATTTGCCAATTTTGGACGTTTCCTATAAATGAAATCATAGCATATGTGCCCTTTATGTCGAACTTTTTTCACTTAGTATGATGTGTTCAAGTTTCTTGTATGGTGATGTGTAAGTAAGTACTTCATTCCTTTTAATGAGTGAATAGTATTTCATTGTGTGGATACATCCTTTTTGTTTATCCACTCAGTAGATGCTAGATATCATTCCCATCTTTTGACTGCTATGAACATTTGTGCATGTAATTTTGCTTGAATATGTGTTTTCAATTCTCTCGGATAAATACCTAGCATTGGAATTATGTTATATAGTAATTCTACATTTAACTTTTTGAGGAACCACCAAACTGATTCCATTGCTGTTGTATCATTTAACATTCCCACCAACAATGTTTGAGGGGCTATATTTCTCCACGTAATTGACAACACTTATTGTTATTATAGTTATTTTATTTTAGACACCCTAGTGTATTTCTTATGATGTCTGGATGAAATTTAATTTGCATTTCTCTAATGACTAATGATGGTGAGCATCTTTTCATGTGCTTTTTGGACATTTGTATCCTCTACAAAGAACTTTCTCTTCAAACTCTTTTTCAATTTTTAACTGGATTATCTTTCCTTTTATTATTAAATTATAAGACCTATTTATGTATATTCTAGAGATTAACTCCTCATCAGATATATAGCTTGCAAATGTCTTCTGTCATCTTGATGAGTGTCTTTGCATTTTCTTGGGAGTAACACTTGCACACAAGTTTATAAAATTTTGATGAAATCCAATTTATATATGTTTTATTTTGTTTGTGCCTTTGGTGTTATATCTAAGAAAGCATTGCCATATCCAACATAATAAAGGTGTATTTCTATGTTTTCTTATAAGACATTTGTATCTTTAGCTCTTATATTTAAGCCATTGATATTTTTGAATTAAAATGAGGCTTTAGCATGTAGCTATTCAGTTGTCTCAGCACAATTTGTTGAAGAGACTATTGCTTCCCATAGAATGATTTTAGCCCTCGTGTCAAAATTCAACTGGCCATAGGTGTATGAGTTTATTTCTGGACTCTTAAGTCTCTTCCACATTATTTATAATGTCTATCTTTATCCCACTACTTCACGTTTTCATTATTGTAGTTCTGTAATGAGTTTTAAGATTAAGAACTGTGAGCCATCCAACTATGTTCCCTTTCAAGATTATTTTGTCTATTCGAGGTCCCTTGCAACATGTGAATTTGAGGATCAGTTTGTCTATTTCTGTACAAAAAATGATGTTGGAATTTTTATAGGGGTAGAATTGAACTTATAGAGAAATTTGAGGAATATTGTCACCTTAATGATATTAAATCTTCCAGTCCATTAACACAGGATATGTTTCCATTTATTTAGGTCTTGTTTAAATTTTCTCAACAATAATTTATAGTGAAAATTTTTTTGTGCAAATTTTCCACTTCTTTGGTAAATTTACACCTGAGTGCTTTGTTCTGTATTGATGCTATTGCAAATGGAATTGTTTTCTTAATTTTATTTTTGGGCAATTTATTGCTAGTCTCAAAAAATATAACTGATTGTTCTATGTTGAGCTTATCGCCTGAAACTTTTCTGTATTTGTCTCAATAGTTTTCTTGATGGATTCCTTAGAGTTTTCCATATATAAGATCATGTCATCTTCTTATGCTTCTTCCTTTTCAGCCTGAGGGCTTCTAATTTTACTCTTGCCCAATTGCTCTGGCTAGATCTTTTCCTACTGTGCTGAATAGATGTAGTGAAAGTAGACGTCTCTCTCTTGTTCCTGATCTTAGACTGAAACTTTCACTCTTTTACGATTAAGTATGATGGCTGTGAGCTTTTCATAAATGCCCTTCATCATGTTTAGGGAGTCCCCTTCTCTTCCTAGTTGTTAAGTGTTTTATTTTTTGTTCATGAAAGGATGTTACATTTTGTCAGATGCTTTTTCTGCATCAGTTGATGTGATCACAAGTTTTCCCCTTCCTTCTATTAATGGGGTATGTTACATTGATTGATGTCCGTGTGCAGAACCACCCATACATTCCTGGGATAAATTGTCCTTGGTCATGTGGTATAATCCTTTTAATATGCTGTTGAAATCAGTTTGTTCATTTATTATTGAGGACATTCACATCTCTGTTCAAAAGGGATATTAGGGGGGAGTTTCTTTTCTTGTGTTGTCTTTGTCCAGCTTTGGCATCAGGATACTGCCTGCTTAATTGAAAGAGTTAGAAATGTTTCTTCCTCTTCTGATTTTTGGAAGAATTTGAGAAGGATTGAAGTTAATTCTTTTCTAAACATTTGGTACATTTCAAAAATAGTATTTTTTTTTTTGGTTGTAGGGGGTGTGTATAGGTGTGTATCTGAATTTGTTAGTATCCTTCGCTATGCTTAGCAGGGTACAAGGCATATAAAAAGATATATAAATGCAAAGGTAAATTTCTAGCCAAGTAAGAAAAATCATTTCTTTTTCATGAGTACATCACCTTAAAGATAAGAAACCTTTGGGAAATATGACCACTATACTACGTATCACTATATTCATCTAAAAGCACTTCAGCCAGGACCTGAAATAAATTTGCAAAAGGCTAATGTGGCAGAGGAGAAACAGACACATCTTATGGACCAATAAAAGAGGAACAAACTCCACTAAGTAGCTTGAAAGGAATCCTTGGAGGCAATACACTTCCCATCCAAGGAGAAACTATGTAAAAATCCATAAATGGATTAACAAGCAGAACTGTGGCTGAGGAAAACCAGATTAGCTCTGCCAAAGATGATAGCCGTAAAATGGACCACGAAAATATCCAACAATAGAAAAGAGAAATTATCTGCTGGCAAAAAATTCTTGATTCTGAAAGTAGACACCACCAGCCTAATTTAATAATTGTAGGATCCCTGATGGAAGGAAGAAGCAAGATATGGTTGAATCTTTTAAAAAATTTAATTAAAACCAACATGGTACTTATTCCTCTGCTCCTTCAAGATTCAAACAGTTTCAAAGTGCAGCAGCAGACAGGCCACGGTCAGAGGCAGTGACTCACAGTATTTTCGGAAGGGGATTTTAAGAATCAAAGCAGCACGGTTTAGGATTACAAGGACTAACGTTCCACATGCAGCTTCCAAATCTGTCCTTCTCGGCCTGTTGGCTGCATGCTTCCGCAGCGTTCTGCACACAGCGGTGTGCACCGAGTGAGGGGCACTGCCTGCACACAGCGGTGTGCACCGAGTGAGGGGCACTGTGCCTGCCTCACAGCAAGCCCCTGGCAAAGCTGAGGTCACCCGGGCCTTCACTTCTCCCTGGGAAGAGAAGCGGTTTCCCTTTCACGCCCAGGAGGGGAAACCTACAAGATCGCCCCCAGACTTAAGGGGAAGCTGAGATTCTCATGTATTTTAGTTCTGCTTGATATTTGGTGAGATACAAACCCCACTGTCAGATGTTACTCTTTTTTACTACCTACGGGAAGAAAGCAGGGCCCCATGGTAATCGCAAAATCCCTTTCTGAAAATCTTCAGATTCACATGCCGCTCTTACCATTTCTCCATAGCAGGCATCAGTCAAGATTTGTTAGATTTACAGGAGAAAACAATTTGCAAACTAACTTTTGCTTTGAAAGGTATTTTATACCACCTAAAAGAGGTGGGGGAAGGAGGAAAGTGGTAAACGGAAATGGTGGTTAGCAGGAGAGCAAGGGATTGACATTTGCTCTTGCAGATTTCCATGGCCTGTGCCCAGACCTCAAAGCCCTAGTTAAGGAAGTCAAGTTTATTGGTGAGCCATTTTCCAGCAAAGGAGTTGAGCTGGATATAGGTAAATAACTTTTGGTGTGAAGTTTCTCAAAAATGCTGATAAGAAACTTCAAATTCTGCTCCAGAAAATTAAAGGTATAAATACAAATTACTTTTATTAAATTTTTATTGGATTTTATGTTTTTATTTTTCATGGGAAAATTTTGACCCTGGAAATGTAACAAATAAAAAGACACCTGCATTTAAATATTTATTGAAGCACAGTTCACCAATGCAAAGATATGGAATCTACCTAAGTGCCTTTGAATTCACAAATGGATAAAGGAAATGTGGTGTGAGTGTATATACTCTCTCTCTCACACAGACACACACACTTGTGCAGTGCTACTCAGCCACAACAAGGAACAAAATGATTTTATTTGCAGCAATGTGGAGTGAACTGGAGACCATCATCGTAAGTGGAGTACCTCAGGACTGGAAAACCAAACACCACATGTTCTCACCAATAAGTGGGAGATAATAGATGGGTACACTTGGACACAAAGTGACATAAAGGACAAGAGAAACCAAGATGGGGGGAGAAGGAAGAGTGGGTGTGGGGTAGAAACTGACCTATCAGTTAAAGTGAACACTATTCTGACAATGGGCAATCAGAAGTGCCCTGACTTAAGCTTTACCCAAGGCATTTATATAACAAGAACACTTGTATCCCCTTAGTTAATATTCTGAAGTAAAAACAAAAACAATGATAAGGCAGTTTAAAAACCAGGTACACACATTTTGAATTAAAATGAAATCATGTAAAGAATTTTCTAAATTGGACAAAGGGGCAAACTTTTTAATGATCCACTGAGATATTCAAAGTTAATTAATGTCATTTGCAGATAAGCAAACTACGAGGTTCCAGAGTTTCACATTTAGTAAGTCAGATAATAATTTATAGTAGTCCCCAAAACCTTTATTATGCAATAGTTAAATAAATTGCCATTTTCTCTTCACAGTTTTGATGAGTTCATTAAGCTGGCCGGTGGGGACTTTTTTGTTAAGTTTATGCTCTCGGGATCTGTCCCAACTCATGGTTGGTTCATTCTTAGTCTGATATTTGATTAAAATTTTTGTGTGTTGTTTGTTTTTGCCACTGTAGTACATGTGTGGTATGCAAATTGCTCATGGATTTGCAGTGCATTAATTGGTTATATAAGATTTGCTGAGTCACTCAAACCAGTTGTTACTTAATGCTAATGTAAGGGTGGGTAAGGCATATATCCGTGCATGTCACTGTAGGCCTTCCTCCTCACTATTAATCCACTGCAGTGGCATTTTGCAATTCTTTATACTTTACATTTTATAAGGCATTTTAAGAAATAACATCTAATTTGAACTTGGCAAGATAGGAGGTTCTTATCATTTTGTCAATGGTGAAAACTAGGTTCCTATGAATAGAAATAACTGTTGAAGCATCTAACTCTGTTTAGTAAGAATTAATAAAGCTGGCTGTTAAATAGTAAGAAGAATGATAATATAAATGATATTATCGTTTAGTTTACTATTTAATTATTTACTAACCCAACTGCCATATACTCATGTCTTTATAATATATACCCATCACTAAGCGACAAATGATTGTATTTGTCTAAAACAGGGAACTTGGAGGCAAGGAGCTAAGTTAGGGCTGCACGGATGGGACAGCTTGCAGGCTGTCCCGGGGGGAGCCATGGTAGCTGCAGAATTGATCTGAATGGATGAAGCAGGAGAGGAAGGAGCATGGTCAGGGAAAAGAAATAGCAGGAGGTGGCAAGACTTGTGCCCTGCCCCAGAAGAGATGCTAACACCTTTCCCATGTCCTGTCCCACTGCCTTTCTTCTAGGACATATAGGGTGTTTCTTTAAAAATTGTGCTTTTTTTGGTTTAAAATGTTTTTATGTTTTAATTCCATTTGCCTTGGGTGTCCTTCCCACAAAGAATTGCTCATAAGACATCCCAAGGCCAAAATGCCAGAGACTCTAGATTTCTATATATTTCGTAAGTGACAGGTGCTAGGTTTATTCCATTTCTGGGCCTCTTTTCAGGCACATATGGTTTTTCCCTCCTTCCTCTAAGCAGATACTTAGGACTTCTTTTTCAAGATTCCATCCTTTTTTTACTCCCAAGTCCAAAGTTGAGCTGATTCTCCTGACTGGCTAGTCTTGGAGAATCTGTTCTAACTGAAATCGAGTTCCATGCCATAACTTTTGATTAAGTGGCTCTTCTCAAGGCATAGCATACAAAGGTAAGCAGCAGCCTATCTCATTCAAACATTGGTTCTGAAACCGTCTGACCATGTGCCTGGGGAATATAGTTATTCTGTTAGTTCATCAGTTTTCTCCCTATAATGTGAGTGGATAATCAAACCAATCTCCTAGAGTTATTAGTTACTATATGTAGAGTTTTTAGAATACTTTTTGTTTTACACTTTATAAGGCATTTTCATAAAAAGCATCTAATTAGAACCTGGTGAGGTAGGCAATTTTTTCTTTTTTTTGAGACAGAGTCTCATTTTGTCACCCTTGGTAGAGTGCTGGTCATAGCTCACAGCAACCTCTAATTCTTGGGCTTAGGTGATTCTACTGCCTCAGCCTCCTAAGTAGCTGGGACTATAGGCGCTCGCCACAACGCCTGGGTAGTCTTTGTTGTTGTTGTTGTAGTTTGACCAGGGCCGAGTTCGAACCTGCCACCCTCAGTATATGGGGCCAGTGCCCTACCCACTGAGCCACAGGCACCACCCAAGGTAGGCAATTCTTATCTTCTTTTTACCAGTGATGAAAACTAAGTTTATATGAACAGGGGTAATACTTTCACTTAACAGCAGATATCTCCTGCATTTGTCCTCTTGTGGTTCTCAGTTTAATTCATACCTGAAGTAATATAACCTAGTGGTTGAAACCAAAGGCTTCGGAATACAATGAATCTGAGTTCAAACCTTAGAGCATGGCACCTATGAAGCTCTATCCATTTGTTTATTTAAAAAAAAATTGGTAGATACTTGAACCTACATTGTATTTCAATTCTGTCTCATTTCATTTAGGTTGCTGTGACAAAAATACCACAAATGTTTTTAAAAAGATGGCTTAAACAGCAAACATGAATTTACTTCTCACTGTTCTACAGGCTAGAAAGTCCAAGATCAAGGTAACTACAGGTATCAGAAATGGAGTCTGCTGAGAGCCTCCTGTCTAATTCATAGATTGCATCTTCTCCCTTTGTCCTCACATGTTAGAAAGAGAGGGAGAGGTCTCTCTAAGGTCTCTTTTACTTAGGCATTTATTTTATTAAATCATAACTGTATACATTAATGCATTTATAGGGTACAATGTGCTGATTTGATACACAATGTGAAAAGCTTACATCAGATTTGTTAACATAACCATCACCTCACTTATTTATGACGGCAAGACTTTTATACTCTACTCTGAATAGTTTTAAAATGTATCACTGCATTGTGCACATGAGGTGAGGTCCCACCAAGTGCTCTCCCGCCCCTCCAACCTCCCCCCGCTCCTACCCTTCCCTCCTTCTTTCTGGACTATGATTGTGTTTTATCATTTGTATGAATGTGCAGATGATTATATATTGGTTTCATAATAGTATTGAGTGCATTGGATACTTTTTATTCCATTCTTGAGATACTTTCCTAAGAAGAAAGTTTCAGCTCCATCCAAGTAAACATAAAAGATGCAAATCCTCCATTTTTATGGCTGCATAATATTCCATGGTATATGTATACCACAGTTTGTTAATCCATTCATGGGTCATTGGGTACTTGGGCTACTTCTATAACTTGACAATTATGAATTGAGCTGCAATATACATTCTGGTACAAATGTCTTAGTTCTAAGATGATATTGGTTATGTAGTATAAACCTAGTAGAGGAATTGCAGGTCTACTTTTAGTTCCTCAAGTATTCTCCAAAATTTCTTTCAAGGGTATTACATTCATTCATGAAGTTTTCACCCTCCTGGCATAGTCACCTACCAGAGACCCTGCCTCCTCATATCATCACCTTAGAAGTTAGAATTTTAACATATAGAGGGGGTAATGGTAAGGGAAGACACAAACATTCAGTCTTCTGCAAAATCTAATCTGCCACAGAAATGTCATTCACTAGCTTGTCTTCTTTGCTCCTAGCTTTACCATTTATTTGCTGTCCAACTATTGGCAAATGAAATTACTAAAGAAAAAAAATCTAAACTCATGCAAATCTCACTTACCAAATACATTATCTAAGATGCACTGACTGCCCCATACATTGGTATGTCCTTGAACTTTACTTAGATACTTTTCCAGGCCCCTCTCACTGCACCATTATATCTTTGTAGACATCAGTGCAATAAATAGCACCACTGTCAGTAAAATCCTTCTTGCTATAGATCTCTCCCAGTGGTGCCCAGAGACTCTGGACAAGCCTGAAGGTGTGTATGGGGAGGACAGGAAAAGTAGAGAATGGCTTTCAGGGCTGCCTGAAAGTGGGACATGTGTGGGCATTAGCAGGAAATCCTGGTTGCAAGATCAACTTCATGAACTTC
The DNA here is from genome assembly GCA_963574655.1 of Perodicticus potto. Taxonomy (NCBI): domain Eukaryota; kingdom Metazoa; phylum Chordata; class Mammalia; order Primates; family Lorisidae; genus Perodicticus; species Perodicticus potto. The sequence goes on along the minus strand of CAUYRH010109189.1, from coordinate 1,578 downwards.
TCCAGTAGTTGTGCTGAAGACTCATCCTGAAGTTAGATACACTATGAGATATACCTGAGGAGCAAAGATGCTCCTTCTTACTGGCATGTAAACCTGTTCTCTGGTGTGTCTAAGTGTTGCCTAACTTACTCAGACCACAGTCTATGTCAGGCCTTCAGTGCACAAATGAGGCTGAAAAAAAAAAAAAAGCCTCAGTTCTCTGCTTGTCCTTGGCAATAGAAAATGGCATCGTATGTTGTTGAGGGACAAGAAAGGAAAGGTAGAGCCAAGCATTAATCTCTGGATTTGGGGTTGTAATTTTCTTAAGTGTTTTCAGAGCCAAGACGGACTTCTCATATGAATGCAGAGCACACCTGGGTCCCTGGTGGATGCAGCTGGCTTTCAGTTTCTCTTTTGTAATTTCCTTAGTGTCTGCACAACATTCAGTACACAGTGGATGTTTCATAATATATCAATATAGGTTGATTTAGTGAATATGCAATGATAACATAATGTCTTTACTAGACGCACCGTGGCAGCTATGGTAATAGTTAAAAGTACTCGCATTTTCCCCAGTGATATCAACTTAAATGGCAAAATTAAGGGCTGTATGTTGATGAATGAACATACAGTACAAGCTTGTGTGAGCACAAAGAGACACATCCCTGTGGTAGCATTTAGCTGGCGTAAATGGACAGCAGACTGCACAATTACTTTCCCCCTTTTCTATTTTCTATGTATAAAAGTAATATGTTAGCATATTTTTCCAGTGTAATGTAAATAGGAAGACTGAAGAAATATTGAAATAAAAACATATTTGAAGCAAATCAGACAACATATATAAATAGCCCAACTTTATTTACATCTCCTTAATGAATGAGCCTAGCTTCATGAATTGATCTATTTAGTTCCCATAGTCTGTTTCTCTTTCCATCCATGAAGTCCATCAATCAGCTTCAATCAATATTTTTCAAACAAAGGCAGTAGGGCTTTTATACTGGCTGAATTATCATAGAGCTATTTAATCTTTCTTCAGCAGTCTTAACTCCAAATTGTAGGTTCATAACTAATTGGCCTGAAAATTTGATTGATTTCTCTATTATCACTTTTCTAGGCATCTCAAAATTTGTCAATGAGCGTGTAAAAGGTACCCCATTTATATAGGTAAAGTTTTTTGTTTTTCTTATTAAATCATAGCTGTGTACATTAATGTAATCATGGGGTACAATGTGCTGGTTTTATATACAATCTGAAATGTTTTCATCAAACTGGCTAACATAGCCTTCAGGGCATTTTCTTAGTTATTGTGTTAAGACATTTATATTCTACACCTAGTAAATTTCACATGTACCCTTGTGAGATGTACCGTAGGTGTGAACCCCACCAATTACTCTCCCTCCACTCATCCTCCCCCCCTTCTCCCCTTTCATAGGGGCTATAATTGGGTTACAGCTTTCATATGAAAGCTATAAATTGGTTTCATAGTAGGGCTGAGTACATTGGATACTTTTTCTTCCATTCTTGAGATACTTTGCTAAGAAGAATATGTTCCAGCTCCGTCCATGTAAACATGTAAGAGGTAAAATCTCCATCTTTCTT
>CAUYRH010109188.1:0-17567 GCA_963574655.1 Perodicticus potto | reverse complement strand
AATACAAATGTCTTCATACAATAACTAAGAAAATGCCATGAAGGCTATGTTAAACAGTTTGATGAAAACATTTCAGATTATATATGAAGCCAGCACATTGTACCCCTTGATTGCACTAAAGTACACAGCTATGATTTAATACAAAAATAAATAAATAAAAAAGAAATCAATTGTTTTCAAAAAAAACCCACAAAGTGAGGAGGAGTAGTTATACTCATATCAGATAAAATAGTCTTTAACTCATTGATGGAACAAAAAAGACAAAGACAGTCATTATATAATGATAAAGGAAGCAATTTAGCAAATATATGCATAAAACTCCAACACTCTTCTAACAGAACTAGACAGATTATTGACGCAGATCAATAAAGAAACATGGGAGTTAAACAGGACATTAGAATAAATGGACTTAACAGACATCTACAAAACATTCTACCCCCACAAAATTGCAGAATATATATTCTTTTCATCAGCACATGGGCCATTTACAAGACAGGCCTCAGAATATTCAGAAAAAATCAAAATCATTTCATGTATCTTCTCACATCACAGTGAAATAAAACTAGACACCAAATCAAAGAAGAAATCTCAAATCTACACAAACACACAGAAAGTAAACCACCAGGTGCTAAATGATCTTTTGAGAAATGATAAAATTAAGACAGAAATCAGAAGATTCTTCTAACTGAGTGACAATCATGACACAAGCATCCAAAAGCTATAGGATGCAGAAAAAGCAACGTGAAGAGGGAAATTCATGCCGTAAATGCTTACATCAAAGAGACAGGAAAATCACAAATTAACAACCTACTATCATACATCAAAGAATGAGGAAAGTAAGAACAAATCAAACCCAATACTAGCAGAACAAATAACAAAGATCAGAGAAAAAAAATAATCTGGGAGCCAAAAAGGCAATAAACTGGTTCAATGAAACAAAGAGTCAGTTATTTAAAAAGATAAATAGACCTCTAACAAGATTAACTAGAAATACAAGAGAAAGGACCCAAATAAGTACAATCAGAAATGAGACTGGATACATAAAATAACATAAAACATCAATGAGAAATAACATAAAACATCATCTGTGAACACTACAAAAAAAAAATCTCTATGCACACACACCAGAAATTATAGAATAAATGGACAAATTCCAAGAAACACACAACCTGCCAATCCCGAATCAGGAAACAATGGGAATCTTGAACAGATTAATAATGAACAGTGAGATTAAATCAGCAATGCAAAATCTACCAACAAATTAAAAGCCCCAGACCAGATGGATTCGCAGCTGAATTCTACCAGGCCCACAAAGAAAAACTGGTACGCATCCCTCAGAAATCATTCCATAATATTTAGAAGGAAAGAGTCCCCCCAATGCATTCTATGAAACCATTATCACCTTGATACCAAACAGAAAAATAAAACTACAGGTCAGTATCCCTTGGGTGCATAAATATAAAAATATTCACGAATATAGTAGTGAACTGAATTCAACAGCATATAAAAAAGATAATTCATCATAATCAAATGGATTTCCTCTCATGGATGCAAAGATGGGTTACCATATACAAATAAATAAACATGATTCAGTACATATACAAAAACAAAAACAAAGACCACAGGATCATTTTATGGTCATTTCAATAGGTGCAGAAAAAGCATCCAATGAAATCTAGCACACTTTGTTGAATAAATCCTCAATAAACTAGGCATAGTAGAAAAATATCCCAAAATTACAAAAGCCATGTATGACAAATACACAGCCAACATCATACCACTTGAGTAAAAGTTCAAAACATGCCACTTAAGAACTGGGACAATACAGGCATGCCCACCGTCACCTCTTCTATTCAATGTAGTACTGGAAATCCTAGCCAGAGCAATCAGGCAAGATACAAATAAATAAAGGGTATCCTTATCAGGAAATAAGAGATCGAACTATTCCTTTTACCTAATGATATGATCTTGTATCCAGAAAACTCCAAACACTCCACCAAAAAATTCCTACAATTGATAAATAAATTCAATCAAGTCTCAGGTTACAAAATCAGTGGACACAAATAACATGTGTATATTCTGATAACAGTCAAGAACAGAGTCAAATCAAGTACTCAATGCCATTTAAAATTGGTTCGAAGAAAATCTAACTTCTAGGAACATAATTAAGCAAGGGGATGAAAGAGTTCTAAAAGGAAAACTACAAAACACCATGGAAAGAAATCACAAATAACACAAACAAAGGAAAATGCATCCCATGTTCACTAGGTGGTAGAATCGACATCCTTATGATGTCTAAGTTTCCCAAAAGGATTTACAGGTTCAACATGATCCACATCAAAATGCCAATGTCATATTTCACAGATCTAGAAAAAATAATCCTATGCTTCATTTAAAACCCAAAAAGAACCTTGACAGTCACAGCAATCTTAAGCCAAAGGAACAAATCTGAAGGCATAAATTACTGTAAATTATATTACTAGGCAATAGTAACCGAATTAACATGGTACTGGATTAAAGTAGACACATAGACTAGAAGAACAGATTAGGGAGTCCAAGTGTAAAACCATATAGTTACGACCAAGTGATCTTTGACACAGCAGACAACAACACAAGCTAAGGAAAGGAAGATCTATTCAGTAAATGGTACTAGGAAAACTGGATAGCCTCATGCAGAAGAATGAAACAGGACCCCTATCCCTTGCCATATACAAAAGTTAATTCAAGATGGATAAAAGACTTAAATATAAGGCATAAAACTATAAAAATGTTAGACAAAAACATAAAACCCTTTCTAGACATTGGCTTGGATAAAAAAATTCATGACTAAGACCCCAAAAGAAAATACAGCAACAATGAAAATAAATAAATGGGACTTAATTAAATTAAAAAGCTTCTGCAAAGCAAGGAAAATAATCATCAGTGTAAACAGACCACCTACAGTCTGCGAGAAGATATCTGCAAATTATACATCTGGCAAAGGGCTAATATCCAAAATCTACAAAGAACTCAATCTAATCAGCAAGAATAAAAATACCTCCATAAAAAATTGCAAACAAATTATTGAGCTTTAGTGCACATATACAATTAATCTCAATGAAAATCAAACTGGGAGATGGGTAAATTCACACCTATTGGGTACAGTGTACACTATCTGGGTGAAAGGCACACTTACGTGTATAACCCTGACTCAATCTGTACAAAAACAAAGTATGTAAATGAAACATCTGTATCCCCTAACTTTCTGATTTAAAAAAAAATGATTTAACAAATATAAAAAATTAAAAAAACTCAAGATAAAAAAATTGCAAAAAATATATGAATAATTTTTTTGAAAAGATAAACAGATGGCCAACAACCATAAGAAAAAATTCTCAGTCATTGTTAGTGAAATGCAAATAAAAACCTCAATAATATGCCATATTACTCCTATCAGAATGGCCAGTATAAAAAGTTAAAAAACAATAGATTCTGGCATGGATGCAGAAAAAAAAATCACTTACATGCTGTTTGTGGGACGAAAAATTAGTACAAACTCATTGGAAATCAGTATGAAAATTTACTCAGAGAAATAAATGTAAACCTACCGTTCACTTTAGCAATCTCACACCTGGATATTTACCCCAAGGAAAATAAGTAATTTTACTAAAAATGACCCTTGCACTTGAATGTATATTTCAGTATAATTCACAATTCCAAAGGTATGGAATCAATTGAAGTGAATATCAGTTCATGAGTAGATAAAGAAAATGTGGTGTATATATATATTACTCAGCTGCAAAAAGGAATGAAATAAAGTCTTTTGGAGAAACTTGGATGGAACTGGATACCGTTATCCCATGTGAAGTATCTTAGGAATGGAAGAGTATAACATCTCACATTCTCAATGAGTGGGAACTAAAAGATGGGTATACACAGACATTAAGAGACAGATGACAATGACAGTAGAAAGCATTAAGAGGGGAGGATAGAAGTGGCGTTAAACCCACCTATTGGGTACAGTTAACACTATTCTGGTAGCAGGCTCACGAAAAGCTCTGACTTCCACATTATACAATGTATCCATGTAACAAAATATTTGTACCACAGGGGTGCCTGTAGTCCCAGCTACTTGGGAGGCTGAGGTAAAAGAATCACCTAAGCCCAAGAGCTGGAGGTTGCTGTGAGCTGTGATGCCACAGCACTCTACCGAGGGCAACAGTTTGAAGCTCTGTCTCAAAAAAAAAAATATTTGTACCCCATTATATTTTGAAATTAAAAAAAATCCAATAGCAGGAGAAAAACTGGAAAGTTCTTAAATGTATAGAAATTTAAAACACAAACCATATTCTTTTTTTTTTTTTTTTTTTGAGACAGAGCCTCAAGCTGTCACCCTGGATAGAGTGCTGTGGCATCACAGCTCACAGCAACCTCCAATCCTCCAATTCCTGGGCTCAAGCGAGTATCTTGCCTCTGCCTCCCAAGTAGCTGGGACTGCAGGCACCCGCCACAACGCCCGGCCGTTTTTTGGTTGCAGCCGTCATTGTTGTTTGGCGGGCCTGGGTTGGATTCGATCCCACCAGCTCAGGTGTACGTGGCTGGCGCCTTAACCCGCTGAGCCACAGGCGCCGAGGCAACACAAACCATATTCTTAAGTAACCAATAGAGAAACAAGAAGTCACAAGAAAATTAGAAAATATTTTGTGATGAAAAACTGAAACTCAACCCACACCTTTCACCCCTTACAAAAATGGACTCAAGATGGATAAAAGACTTAAATCTAAGACACAAAATGAAAAAGTCTCTGAAGAAAGTATGGGGAAAACCCTTGATGATATAGAACTGGGGAAAGATTTTATGACAGACTTCAGCGGCCATTGCAACAACAACAAAAATTAACAAATGGGACTTAATTAAGCTGAAAAGCTTCTGCACAGCTAAGGACACAACAAGTAAACAAAAGACAACCTTCAGAATGGGAAAAGATATTTGCAGGGTATCAGTCTGGCAAAAGGTTGATAACTCGAATCTACAGAGAGCTCTAATTAATCAAGAACAACGAAAAAAGAGTAAACAACCTGTCTACCTCCCGGCAAGAGATATGAATAGAACCTTCGCTGACAAAGATAGACAAATGGCTAACAAATATTTGAAAAAAAAAATGCTCATCATCCCTGATTGTCAGAGAAATGCAAATCGAAACCACCCTGAGGTATCTCCTAACCCCAGTGAGAATGGACCACATCACAAAGTCTTAAAGCTGCAGATGCTGGCATGGACGTGGAGAGAAGAGAACACTTTTACACTGCTAGTGGGACTGCAAACTAATACCTTTTTGGAAGAAAGTATTAAAATCCTCAAAGATTTTAAGTAGTAAAATCGTCAAAGAACTCAAATTAGACATCCCATTTAATCTTGCAATCCCATTACTAGGCATCTGCCTAGAAGAAAAACAATCCTTTTATCATAAGGACATTTGCACTAGACTGTTCATCACAGCTCACTTTACAATTGCCAAAATGTGGAAATAGCCTAAATGCCCACCAACCCAGGAATGTATTAACAAGCTGTGGTATATGTATACCAGGGAATACTATTCAGCAATTTAAAAAAAATGGAGACTTTACATCTTTTGTATTAACCTGGATGGAGATGGAGCACATTCTTCTGATTAAAGCATCACAAGAATGGAAAAGGAAGAATCCAATGTACTCAATTCTAATATGAAGGCAGTAGACGAGCTAACACAAGGGAGTGGGGTAGGAGAATGAGGAAGAGGGGAGAGGGGAGGAAAGAGAGAGATGGGAGTCACAGTGTGTGGCACACCTCTAGGGGATGGGACACAATTACAAGAGGGACTTTAACGTAACAAATGCAACCAATTCAACCTAATTCTTTGTCCCTCATTAAATCCCAAACAATAAAAAAAAAAAGAAAATTAAAATACAACCTACCAAGATTTATGAAAGCAGTTATTGGAAGGGAAACTTATAGCTGTAAATTCATACACTTAAAAATTAAAACAATTTCAAATCAATAATCCAACTTTACACCATAAGGGACAGAAAAAGTAAAGTAAACTAAGCACAAAGCTGAGGAATGTGAGGAAAGAAACAGAGCAGATAAATAAAAGGGACTAGAAGGATAATGGGGAAAACCAACAAATCCAAAAACTAAATTTACAAACTTTTAGCTGATTGACTATTAAGAAAGGAAGAAAGACCCAAATTCCTGACTTTATTTATCTAAAAATGGTTATAAGAAAATACTATGAACAACTGTACACTGATGAATTAGAAAACTGAAAGTGAACAATTCCCTTAAAAGGCACAGACCACCTAAACTGACTCAAAAGGAAACAATAAATCTGAAAAATCTATAGCAAATAAAGAGATTAAATCTGTAACCCAAAACTTCCCATCCATGAAAGGCCCAGGACTAGACGGCTTCACTGCTGAATCATACCCTACCTCACATCGTATAAAAAACTTAATGCAAAATGGATCACTGATTCAAATGGAGAAACTAATATGTAATCAATAGATAAACAACTATAGGCCCATAGGAGAGAAATACACAAGTTATTCATGTTGGGGAAGAGTGGAAGAAAGTGGAGAGGGGAAGAGGAAAGGGGGTTGGTAAACTCTTACCTAATGGGCACAAGGTAAGGGTATACAGCACGCCTCTTGGGTGAAGGGCTTAACTACAACTTGAACTTTACCTAACAAATGCAAACAATATAATCTGATCATTGACAGCCTCATATTGATCTGAAATAGAGTTTTAAAATAAAATATTATGATAACTGAAAGAAACTAGACACAATGGATCTCATATATAAGTCCATGTATATTCAGTATTGTTAAAACTCTTTAGAGACAAAAAGCAGATTGGCATTTGTGACAAGCTGGGAGAAAGGGTTTAATGGGGACTGACTGATTAATGAAAGCTATTATTTTTTTAGGGATGATTAAAATGATTTGGAACTTGGCATAGGTGCTGGCTGTAGAACACTGTGAATGTCAAGTGGACACTTTGAAACTGGTTACTTTTATGTTATGTGAATTTCACCACAATAAAAATGAAATATTAAGGGTATATTAATGCAGTCACAAAAGATGTAACCTTTTGAGATCAGCTGTTTCTATTCACTATAATTCCCCTGAGATTCATCTAAGTCTGGGGTGTACAACCTCTAGCCCATAGGCCCCATTTGGATTTTGTGAGAACTTTTTGCTTATTTGTGGTGTAGTGAGGAATACCACAAACATTATGCATGGACTAATTTTTTGCTAATCAGCTTTTGTTAGAGTTTGTTATTTAATATGTGGCCCAAGACAGCTCTTTTTCTTGCAGTGTATGGCAGAAAAGAAAAAAGGTTGGACACCCTGATTCAATCATTTGCCTTATGTATCTGCAGATAAAAGGGCCTTTCTGATGAAAGGGCCAAGGCCAAGAAAAAAATAAGCTAGCATGGCAGTTGCATTCTCTACTCATGATAAGATTCTTCCATTTGTATTTGCATACATTTCTACCGGGTATAATGCCACTTACCTACCTTACCACCATGTCCACATTTCTCCCTCTTCTTCCTAAAGCAATAGTGAAATACTTGGCTGAATTGAATGAGTATCTGCGTTGTTACTGTTGCTGTAACAAACTACGACACGTTTAGAGGCTTAAAACAGTAGGAGTTTATCTTGAAGTTGTCAAGAGCAGAAATGTGAAGTACATTTCATTTGACTAAATCAAAGTGTCAGCAGGCCTGCCTTCCTTTTGGACACTGTGGGGCAGAATATGTATTTTCTCGCTTTTTCCAGCTTTAGAGACTGCCAGCATTCCTTGCTCTGTGGGCCTTCCATCTTCAAAGTGTGTCACTCCTAGATCCACTTCTGTCATCACAGCCTATTTCTCTCTACTCTAAGGGCCATGCTTTCCTTTTATAAGATTGATCAAATTGGACCCACTCAGCTATTCCAGAATTCTCTTCTGTTCTCTATGTCCTTGGTTCCATCATATCGGAAAAGTCCCTTTTGCCATGTAAATTAACATATTCCCATATTCTGAGGACTAGGATGTGAACATATTTGATAGGCAATTATTTGGCCCACCATGGTATTTTGCTGAAATACAGAAATATCTGCTCAACATCATATCCTTGACTTTCCAACCTTGTTAACCTTTTCGAGGACCAGCAATCATTAATTTAAGTGCAATGCATTGAAGGAAGGAAGTGAAGGAACCACTGTGAACTAGACGTGCCAATTATGCTGCTTCAAGTCTGGACACACAAAAATTGACTTCTTTAGAGTTACAACTTGGATGAAAGAAAGTACAACCTTTCGTGCTATACACCCACTCTGTTGGTTTGGGGGCAATGCTTGGGATATTTTGTCAACTCAATAAGCATTGACTAATGATTCTTTCTTACCTCTCTTCACTGAGGTATGTTGGTAGTTTGCATTACTGATATGGGTGGTGGATATGCATTTTTTCCACAGGAAAGGTACAGTAATAATTTAAATCAGGAAATAGGACAAACCAATACTGCAATATTGATTTGATTTATATCACAACCAGCATTTTCAGAGGCATAGGAAAGCAGAGACAACATAAGTTCAGAAATGCTAAGCAGTATTAGCAGAATGCTAAATATACGTATAGTACAAAAGACAGTAATGTGTTTGATGCACTTATTGTATATTTAATAAATGTAAAATATAAAAGACAGCAATGTATAGTGCATACCATGCATATGCACACAAACAAAATGAATATTACCTGTACATATCCCCCTTAAAATGTGAAAGTATATTTAAGTGGGAGCATTTTTTAATCCTTACCATATGGGGTCTTCAAGGGAGAGTTCTCCTTACCTAACCTAAATGGATTGTTGATATACATATAAAAGGAAATCCCTTTTCCAGGAGTTCAGACTCAAAATTCCACTAGTGTCTATGATAATACTATTTGTAAATGTAAGAAACATGCAGAATCCCACCATATCTTCTGGAACAGTTGGTAACAACGAGAATACCAGGACCTTTATTTTTTCAGTGAGAGATTCAAAAGGGACCTTACAAATCTTCTGGCTTAAATTCTGTCTACCAGGTTTGTGATATCTGTCCATTTAAAAATTATGTCTTCTCGATCGTTATCAAATATGTTGACTGAATAGGACTAAAGTATCAAGGCCCCTTTAGTGTACTCTTGGCAGATAAGACTTCAATCTTGGGCATTTTCTAAAACTTGTGGGGGGGATTTGAAGTTACCTGCTCCCCTCCTCCTCCTTGCCTCCACTCTTTCCTCAGGTGAACTGCTTTGACGATTGATGCTCTTTGCTTATATTCGCGTGTAAATATGGTTGGGCTGTTTTGATATAAGGGGGCTACTAAGGATCTCTTTCTTCTTAAGCTTCAGTTTTATTGTGTGTCACTAAATCCACAGGACAGAAATCTTTTAGCAGATGGTGGACTCTGTTAATATTTCCATAATATATTTACTACAGTCTGTAGCAATTGGGGATTTGCCTTACCTTACCTTTTCCCCACACATCAAGTCATATTATTTAGCTTTAATCAAATGGTATATATTGATATTTCATTGTTTCTGTGTTTTTCTTTGTTTCCATTTATCTCTCTAAGCTGTGAGCTGAGTGAGTTGAGAGCCAGACTTTGAAATGAGTCAGCTGTGTAGAGCCCAGACACTGGGGCTGGTTTCCGTAGCAACGGGAGATGTGTGGGAAAGCCTTATGCACACTATAGCTTAGGAAGCAGGATTTACTGGCTGAGGCACAAAGCTTCCCTTCGGTCCTGGAGTTATTTTCTTAGTACAGGGATCCATGGTTTGTGTTAGTTTTAGCTAACATATATAATAAAATTTCTTCTCATGGCAAACTTCATATTATGTGGAATTAAATACTGATACTGAATACATACTCTTTCAAAAATAACCATAAAATCAATAAAGCACTTTTAAGCAAAGGAGTCAAGCTTTAGTCAGTGGTAAATAGCAAAGGTATCCTGTTGATCTCATCACAAACAATATTCACTGCAACAAGAAATTCACCTGGGCAAATGTCTTGCCTCCATCCTTATCTCTAAAGCGTTCCTTAAATACATAAGAAATATCTGACATATAGCAGGTTTCCTAGATGAGAGTTCTTTTTTCAGACAACCAATCCTTACTGATCTGTGGTAAGTTCACCTGACTGGTTACAAAGCCTTCGCTTACTTAATTCTTTGTTCCTCTGAACTTTAGATAGTTGCATTGTGATATGTGATTGAGGATCCTCTACTATAGAAGCAACTCCAAGGACATTCTGAGAAACTCACCCTTCCATGATACAGAGACCACATATTGCCTGAGGTTTGGAAAACCAATAATAGAAGTGTCTGTGATATAATATATGTTGCAATTGGACCACGAGCATCAACAAATTCTGCAATATAAAAAACTTTTGTAAACTACCGTATCCCAACCTAGAGCAAACATAGTAATTTACTAGGTCAGGGTTATTCTCCCATATTTTTGGCAGACTATGGTGAGAGACTGGCGTATTAAGAATCACTTTTTCCTCTTCATTTCTGCTAATGTCCTCTCCACTCCTCTGTCCTTGACATTCTAAAGTGACCTCATCATTTTTAGCCAAAAACTATCTCAAATTTATGCTCATTATGTTAAATATTGGATGGCCTATTAAAAGTGATTATTACTAAAGCTTTGTGGGGGGCGTATAGAAACTAGCAGCAATATTTTGTAATTTCAAAATATTACATGATTCTAGACTCAGCTCCACATTTCTAGAATGTCAGAGCAAGAACTGCTTTAGTGATTAAGCACTCGAAACCCCTCTGAAACTAAGTCTTTTATTGACAGGAGGTTATTTCTTCTTAAATATAATAAAGGGAGGTTTGGGGATTTTTTAAATTTGAGATATATTTTTCAATTTACTGTTAATATATACATATAAAGCTAAATTACATTTGGTTAAAGTGACTGTTTTTTCCTCATAGACCTTGTGTATCTGTGCTATGATCTGAATGTCTGCTTCTCACCCAAATTCATATGTTTAAACCAACTCCTCAATGCTATGGTACTATGAGGTAGGGCACTTAGGAGGTGATTAGGTCATGAAGACAAGGCGCTAACAAATGGGATTAGTGTCCTTAATAAGAAAAGCACTTCCTAGCCTTCAAATCTGTAAGGAATAAATGTCTGTTTACAAATTATATAAGCCCAAAGTTTTTGTTATAGTGACTGGAACAGACTAAGACAATCTGTAACATATTTAATAGAATTTAAAATAAAATGTAATCTTCTGGGTCTAGGTTCTGTAACTTTCTGAGACAAGTGGAATGATTTTCCCCCTTTACTTATCACAAAGAGGAAAATATTTCAAATGCCAAATATCACCCAGACCACTATATAATGTCCTTAAACACTAAGTATATAAGTGGCATGCTAACTCTTAATTTCTGTATTAACATAATAATATTTAAGGCATAGCTATAGATTCAGAAAGCTACCTCATTCTGGACAAATAGTATCTTTTTTTTTAATTTATTAAATCATAGCTGTGTACATTAGTGCAATCATGGGGTACAGTAGGTGGGCTTCATATACAATCTGAAATATTTTCATCCAACTGTTCCACATAACTTTCATGAGATTTTCTCATTTATTATGTGAAAACATTTGTGTTCTGCATTTAGTAGGTTTCACCCGTCCCTTCTAAGATGCACCATAAGTGGGATCCCACCATTTGACAAATAGTATCTCATAGCTCGAAGGAGAAAAATTGTTTTATTGGTTGTCTTTTATTGAGTAGGCTTTAAACAGGGAAAATGGCTGTAAAAAGAAAATGCAGAATACAAATGTCTTCATACAATAACAAAGAAAATGCCATGAAGGCTATGTTAATCAGTTTGATGAAAATAGTTCAGATTGTATATGAAACCAGCACATTGTACCCCTTGGTTGCACTAATGTACACAGCTATGATTTAATAATAAAAACAATAAAAAAATCTTTTTAAATAAATATACCAATTTCACTATTCTGTTTACTTTTTGTCTTGGTAGTTACGTGGTAGAGAAATTAACCCAAACCCTGATAAAAAGTGTGTTGAAAAATTACTATGTTTTAACACATATATAGCACATAGTCTGCACCTAGTAAATGCTTGTTAAATAAATGGGGGGAATTAATAAAGGAATAACATCCCCAAATGGTTCTTACCAGTCTCTTTTATGCACCCTATTCTATCCAGTCTCTCCAAATTGTATTGTTATGTTCCATGCATTTTCAATTTTACTCTGCCATCTGAGTACCAGTTCTAATAGCTCTGCCTGGACACTAGACATTTACTCTGCCATCTGAGTACCAGTTCTAATAGCTCTGCTTGGACACTAGACATGTCTTCTTGAATTGTGAGTTCTTTACCCCCAAACCAATTATGCCCATAAGTGAACTTCCTTTCCCACAGCTACCGTCAACAATCAAATTCAGTTCTATTCCAAATAACTCTGTCCCTGTTAAGAACACTTATATTCTCTTAAACTATCCACACTTAATACTTTGAATCATTTTTGGTAATTTCTACTCACACAGCTGTCATTCCAATTAGACACAGACTCTGTTTCCTTTCGAAAAGCGCTGTCATTTCCATCCATCTCTCTATGCCTATTCTCAAGTTTTTGTCTTCTCATCTTTAGGTTACTGCAACAGCCTCCTAGCTAAGTTCCCAGATTTCAAGTTCTCCTTTAACCAAAATTACACCCATTGCTCTCCCGCACTGGTGTCGCTAACTGCATTTATAATCTGTGTCTCTCGGTTTGCCACTGAATCACACAGGTTTTTCGCACAGGTCCTCATTGCTGCATGTAAATCTCATTTCCCTCATATATTATAAACTCCTCAGAGGTATGAATATCTTAAACTTCTCTGTATGTCTCATATCCTTGAGCACATAGTCACCACTCAAAAAATTAAGAAAGGCATGTGAGTAAAAATAAAGAGAAGGCAGAGTGATAGGAACAGACAAGAAGAGGAGAAAATACAGAGAAAATGAAAGGAAGTTTTCTATGCAAAAGTACCCTTAGAAGACTGATAGCTCCCAGTCCTGTCCCAATTCCACTATCTTAGCGGAGTAAGTGAAAGGCCTCTGATCTTTATACCCTAATCATTATTTTTTGGTTGGTCAGAATAATCTGAAAGGCATATATCAATGGCAGAGGTGAGCTCTTAGCTGTAACATCAAAATAGGACTCATGGCAGAGCTGATGTCTTGCTGGAGTACAGAATTTTGAGATGGTGTAGAAAGGCACTGGGGAATAAAGCACATTTGCTAAAGAAATAGTAAGAGCTCTACTTTCTCTTGCAAGGGCCACTACCAAAAGATTTTTAGAGCTCCAAATTTCCAATTTGCCACTGACTTTCATACACAATTTCAAACAATTACAATGCCATATGTTTGGGCTACTATTTGATTGTTTGTGTACCTCCAAAATTCATACGTTGATATCTAAAGTTTCCAATGGAATAATAGCAAAAACGGGGCATTTGGGAGGCATGGTTAAGTCATGAAGCAGAGCTCCTATGAATGGAATTAGTACCTTATAAAAGAGATCTTAAAAGCCTTGTTCACCACTTCTGCCATGTGAAGCTACATAGAAGATTCTATGAGGAATGAGTCCTCACCAAACATGAATATGCCAGCACCTAGATCTTGGACTTCCCAGCCTCCAGGACTGTAAGCAATAATTTCTGTTATTTATAAAGTACTCAGTCTAACATATTTTGTCATAGCAACCCAAACAGACTGAGACAGCTTGTAACACTGCTACTCAGAACTTGGATACATCTCAGTACCATATAGCTTCAAATTTGAGAGCCTTAGTGCACAAAATGTACTTCTCATTCATGGGAAGCCAATTGGGCATCATTTGTGGGTGAGGTTTTTCTCTGTTTAGAGACTCAGTAATTGATGGATTTATGTTCCTTTCATTTTACAATGCCAGCATTTCAACATCTGTGGTTACTAAAGAAAGGGTAGAGAGAGCTTACAGATGGCACACCAACTTCTCAATGCTATGATTTATTAGTGAAATGTGTCATATCTGCTCTGGCCCTACAGTCCTAACATAACTGAAAAGATATGGTCTATATAGGGGAACATATGGAAAAATTGGAGAGCCCTACTATCTTCCATAAGCACCTTTATGTTATCCAAGCAAATTCTCAGGTATTCTTATTTAATTCCCGTAACAATTCTATAAGGCATAAGAGTCAAGAGCAGTTCCTTTGTAGAATTATAGCAACTAAGGCCCAGAAAGTATAGTGACTTTTCTAAGATCACAAATAGGACAAGTGCAAAGGTGGATTTAGAAGTCAGGGTGGCTCTTTTCACTCCTGAGTTTTAAGTGCTTTAAAATACCTCACCCGCAGAGGGAAAAAAATTAAGGTCCAGGAGCAATCCAAGAAGATAAAGATGGTCAACTCATTTCTTTCTTATCCACTTTCAGCCACTTCCAGATTTAAAATATTATTATTTCTTTTCAGAATGTATTAATAATAACAAAAACATTCATTCAGAACCTGTTTTTTTTTTTTTTTTTTTTTTTGCGGTTTTTGGCTGGGGCTGGGTTTGAACCCGCGTTTAGAATCTTCTTTCTTTCTTTCTTTCTTTCTTTCTTTCTTTCTTTCTTTCTTTCTTTCTTTCTTTCTTTCTTTCTTTCTTTCTTTCTTTCTTTCTTTCTTTCTTTCTTTCTTTCTTTCTTTTTTTTTTTTTTTTTAGACAGAGCCACAAGCTGTCACCCTGGATAGAGTGCAATGGCAACACAACACACAGCAACCTCCAATTCCTGGGCTCAAGCGAGTGTCCTGCCTCCGCTTCCCAAGTAGCTGGCACTACAGGCGCTGGCCACACGCCCGACCCTTCTTTGGTTGCAGCCGTCATTGTTGTTTTGCAGCCCGGGCTGGATTCGAACCCGCCAGCTCAGGTGTACGTGGCTGGTGCATTAGCCCGTTGAGCCACAGGCGCCCAGCCGCGTTCAGAATCTTTTAAAAAGAGATTATTAGAGACCTAGTTTTAGTTAGATCTGTGGATTTCCTTTACTGGCACAAAAGAAAAAAAACTAAACTCTGTTGACCTAACAGCAGTTAGCACCACAAAGCAATTGGAAGGAGATAGTAGAGAAAGAAATCCTGCTTAGTAGGCAAAAGGAACGCTGAAAGGAAATTCAATCAGATGAACCTTTATATCAAATACGTGGTCTTCCGTCATGGTCATTTGACATTACATAAAACATGTGAATATGCTGAGTCAGACAGGTAATTGGCAAATTAGACTTCAAAATAATGAATGTTGTTCACCCATCACTGTGTTCCTCCTTTTACTTGTTTCACCTATGCTTACATACTCTTGTTTTAACACTTGCCACATTGTATTGTAATGATTTATATTGATCGTTCTCCCCTTCCCCAGCTTGTGAAGATTCCTCAGCTTTTAATAATAACTTATTCTTCCATTTTCCTTAATGCTGTGTCCTAGTTCTTCTTTTCTTCTCATTCTACATTCTTTTCTGGGGAAATTTCATCTATTCCCATGGATTTAAGTACCCTCAATATTGTGAACATCCCTGACCTTTGTCCCTGATAGAGCTTTAGAATCATTAGTCATTGTCTGTAGGAACTCTCCACTAGTCCTGAAACTCAGCCCATTTCCAGTTGACCCAGTTCTTTCCTTCCCCACCCCCAAACTTCCCCTGCATCTATGTTCCCTAGCTCTTTGAACAGCATCGTGATCTAACCTGTCATTTAAATCAGATATTTGGGAGTCATTTGTCCTCCTCCCTATTATCCACCGTAGTCATTCAGTCATCAAATCCTTCCCATAATTCATTATCCATGTCCACATCCATTACACTAATTGTGACACTATTACCTGCCAATGGGAATATTCTTATCATTCTTCTTTTACCCCCCTTTTCATACTTTAGAGACAATGGTCTAAAATATCAGGATCATCTTGTCAATGCAAAACTTAAAAATAATCAATAATCTGTTATTACAACATGCTCTGAATATACAAAGAGGAAAAACACACAATTCTTATTTTTAAGGACCTCGAAATATAAATGAGAGTGGAGATGGGAAGAAAAGATAGTATATAATTAATTAAGGGTTTTGGATACAGACAACAGAAACTGAGTTTGGCTAACTTCAGCAAAAATAAACAAATATTAAAAGCATAGTGGATAGTTTACCAAACCAATATAAAGTCTGGAAAAGTAACGTTCAAAAAATGATCAAGAACCAGAGGTAACTAGGAAGCAAAAAATACAGCCAAAGTCACTCCATTAGATGGCTATGTGGGCATCACTGCATCTGGCTGCTTGACTGTGCCATCCCAATAAATAATTTCTAACTCCCCATGTTTCTTTGCACCTCTCCTCATAATTCAAAATCCCAGAAGGAATTGTTCAATTAGTGAAGTCTGAGTCATGCATCCATGGCCACGTGTCGGAGAGTAAACAGTGAAAGTATCTGGCTACTTCAAAATCCACGTTTGAGACAGAGCCCTAATTCCCTCCAGGCTCACACAATGGCAGGTTCTCTCACACTGCAATGGTTGCTTGGATATTAGGCAGACAAATACAATGACAACTGTATATAAATATGATTAAGTTTGTCATTCCTTATTCAAAAACCTTGGACAGATGCATTTGTGAATTTATAAATTTTCAGACTTAGAAGACTAACGATGTCCATATACTGTATATTAAATAATACACTTAGTGGCATTTGGGGCAGTATCTCATAATCAAACACACTTATGTTTCTGGAATGAAATATATAAATATTAATGTTAAACTCGGATAAATAAAAACTGGAGAGAATCTCCCATTACTTAGGGTTAGGTATTACTACCAAATAATTTCGGGTCACATCAAAATTTTTAATGAATTGTGAAAATGTTCTACTTTTGTGGCTTTTGAGATTTGAGAACTGTAAGAAAGAGATGGTTGGCCTGTTTGTATTAAGTGTCATAAATACTAATCAAACTTCTCAGAGGAAAATGTGATTATTCTTATGGGATCAAGGACAACTTACTGAAAAAGATAAACGTTTATCTCAGTCTACCTTGAAAGATAGCTAAGATTTGGATGGATCTGAAGGTGAAGAGCCACATACACTCTAGAAGGCATAGAATGGTCAAATAACCTTGAATGGAAAAACAAGGCAAGGTGAAGAATAGCTCTGGTCAAGTTTAAGGGTCTTTGAAGGGGAGGATCAGGCTGTAACCTTGAAAAGTAGAGGACCAGATAATGGGGAGCCATTGTAGTTTTTTGAACATGTATTTATAATATCAGGGTTATGCTTTGAAAGGATTAATTGAGCTGTACTGTGTCACTTTCAAACAATCTATATGGATGAATTCTATCTGGTGTCATAGGGGGTGTTTAATTTGTACAATTGAAATCCATTTTCTCTTGTCCTTGTCTCAGTAAAGATAAATAGCTGCTCAACACCAACAGGTCAATATTCCTATACTTGCAGAATGTTCTTACTCAATCGCCTACTAA
>CAUYRH010109187.1:0-13653 GCA_963574655.1 Perodicticus potto | reverse complement strand
GACACAGCCAACAAATCCAGGAAGCAGGAAATTTTCAGGAAAATTGGTCTCTCCAGCTCAACTCATCAAGCTCAAGAAAATAAAGAGGGACTTACGCCCGAGCAAGGGAGATTCCAGGGTTCAACAAGCAGATCAGCGTTTCTGTGGGCGGTTCTAGTTTGGGGTTTAGTTTAAACAAACCGACTAAACCAGAACATTTGCGGAACAGTAGGAAAAACCTAAATAGGGACTATGTACAGACAAATAAAATTGTATGGAGATGGAAAAGTGGAGATTGCTAACAGGAAAACAGCACTTTACTACTTAGCGTGGATAGTATGAGCTCACTTTGTCTAAAAGCCTGCATAGAAACGCGTCGAGAGAGCCACCAACCTTAGCTGACAATGGCAGAGCTCCAGAGCCTGGTGTGGTAGAACAGCAGAAGGCACAGTTCACTGCACAAGTGCATCACTTCATGGAGCTACGTTGGGATCAATGTGTGGAGAAGCCAGGGAATCGCCTAGACTCCTGCAGTGAAAATTGTCTCTCCAACTGTGTGGACCACTTCGCTGACACCTTGCCATCACCAGTCAGTTTGCCCGAATTGTGCAGAACGGAGGGTAGTAGGCCATCCACTGGGAGAATGGCAAAAGAAGCAAAGGACTCGTTTTCAACCCACCATCATGTCTGCTGGTACTACAAAGTAACCATCAAATGTTTGAAATGTGAAGTTTACTTATTTGCAATTCAGAAATTCTAGGTTGTACCAAATCAGTTATTCAATAAATGCGAATTCTCCAAAAGAAAAAAGCCTGCATAGATGTATTATGTAAAGCATATAAACACACGCATACACAATATGGAACGCTATGCCCCAAGATGCTAACAGTTATCCGAGGTTAGGAATGAGGTGTTTTATTTTCTTACTCTTCTTTATCTGTATCTTCTAGCTTCCCAGGATGTTCACTTACTGCATTTGCAATAATGAAAATCATATTTTAAGTAGAAAATAAAAACCGTTCAGGGCTTCCATTTCAAGCAATATAAAAGTCTAAATGCTCTGGCCAATGTTTCCACTGAAACAACTAAAAGTGCTGGATAAGTCATTAAAAAAAACTTTGAAATGTATTAATGAAAGAGTAAAAAGCAAAGACTTCTCCGAAGCAGAGAGAAAAGTAAAAGCAGTGGCCGGAGAATTAACTTCAGTAGTGTGCATGTGAAAATGTTGAGAGTAAACACCAAACAAAAAAGAGAACCCTCTAGGGGACTCGAGTGATGAATGTGAGTGAATGGCCCCAATCACCCACTGACAAAATTAATATTTGAATCTGTGCAGTAGGGGTTAATTTGAACTTAACAAGATCTTTTCTGCTTTGAAATGTGGGAAATCATCTGTTCCTAAGCAATTCTCAGAGTTTTCTGGGTCAGTCCAGGCTTTCCCAAGCCAAACTATTCCTTCCCATGTCAGCAAGATAAAGTACTCAGGACAGCTGGATTTTAAAAACACCCTTGTGAGTTAAGTTTTTATGAGGATAAGCAGAGAAAATCACTACACATTTAGTTTTTCCTTTCATATTTTATATACTCAGGGTCAAGCTTGAAGTACTAGCCCCAGAAAATACAAATTGGGTGCATGGATATTCCATGTTCAAACTAAAGCTACGAAACAAGAATTTGTGGCCAAAGTACAATGGAACATATTGGTAAGTGACAGAGAACTGCTATGTAGTTGGTAATTTTACATTTGATATGATACGTATTTCTCTCTGCTTTAATTTGGAAACTATTGTAAGCCTTAGAAAAGAAGAGTGTGAATTTAATTAAGAATAACGGGAAAAATTCCAAAATCTCACATGACAGCAGAAGCACTCTTGGGCACACTGCGGTCAGCAAGTGCTTTGAGTTTTTGGTAGAACCAAGAATCATCATTCTAGATGCCTTGGCTGTTTTTAGGTCAGTTTCTATTGATTTATACAGCACTCTAGGAGACATCATTTACCTTGAGCAGTTTCGTCTCCAGATGAAAACAGAGATCAGAATCCCTGGCAACTGTTAAAAGATGCCATAGGACATCAAAGAAAAGGGTGTCGCACATCCAAGAAGAGATGGCAGGATGACAGAAATGGAATAGAGAGGACAGTGAGTTTCAAACTGGATGTGAGTAGAACTGTATGAATTTGGCTCCTTGCTAGAACCAGAGTACGAGTTACTCAGTGGATAACCAAGACTCGAAAAGTCTTTTTTTATTTCCAGTCCTATGTGAACTCCTTAGTTCATGAGCAGGAGCAACAGTGGTGCTAGCCTGAGGGCAGTTCTTCCAGGCTTTCTCATGTCAGGCTGTGCAGAGAAGGATTCACCTGCTTCAGTACATGGGGGAGTGTGGGAGGGTAGCAGGAGGTGGGAGTGCTGGGCCAGCCTGCAGACTGGACCTGTCCCCACCCAAGGTCCTGCCCTGCACACACTCCAGGCTGCAGAGATGGATGTTGAGATTACACATTGAGAAGCTTGATCTCAGGACCTAGAATGAATATGATTTTATACAGGCATCTCAGACCTAACATCCAAAGCCCAGAGCCCTACCTTCCTCCTGGGGTCTATTCAGACTTCGTATCTCAGCAAGTGGCAGCTCCACTCCGCAGCTGATCAGATGAACTCTTAGATTAATGTAAGCTCCTTCCCTAACATTCTGTTATGGACTGAATTTTGTCCTCCAAAAAAAGACATGTTGCAGTCTTAACCTGCAGTACCTCTGAATATGATCTTATTTAGAATTAGGGTCACTGGAGATGTAATTAATTAGGTTTAGATGAAGTCACGAGGAACAGGATAGTCTGAATCCTACATGACTGGTATCCTGATAAATGGGGGAAATTTGGACATGGACAGGCACACAGGGAGAAGGCAGAGATCAGGGCAAGGCTTTGGACAAGGACCACCAGAGACGGCCAACAACCTACAAGTGGCTAGGCGAGAGGCACAGCCTGCGAAGGAACCAGCCCCACGGATGCTTTAATTCTGAACTTTTAGACCCCAAAACTGTGAGACAATACATCTCTATTGCGTAAGCCAAATTTCTATCATATGGGCTTTGGTATAGCTCATGGCACTCCTCGTTCAGTCTAACAGCTGGCCACAAGGTCCCCACACCCTGCTGCCCCAGCCTGCTCCCAGCCACCACCGCTTCTTCCCTGGATGAGGACAACAGCCTCCCACCCAGTCTCCCTGCTCCCACCCTAGACCTTTCTCTTCCCTAACTATCTATCCCAAGCCTAGCTCTCCAAGTCATCTCTTTTCAAACCAAGTAAAACCATGCCATCCCTTTGCTCTTGGCTGACATCCATCCCAGCTGGTGCCCTGGCCCCACTCCCACCCCACAGCCTCACTCATCCATCTTCCTCAGCCACCCCACACACTCCCATTCAGGGCTTTGGTAACTGGTGCTCCTCAACCTGGCTCATTCTGTCCCCAGGGATCTGCGGGATGGGCTCTCTCATTTCTCTCAGGTCTCATCTTCACGGGGAGGCCCTCCCTGATCTCTCCATGCAAACCCACAACTCCCCCAGGACCCTCGCTGTCTGCGCCCTGCCCTCCCTGCAGCAGCCCTCTCTGGCAACCTATGCATCCTGAGTCCTGTCCTCTGTGCTACTCCCCACACCACAGGGTGACATTTATGAAGGGGGGGCTTATTCTGCTCAGTTCACGGCTGCATCCCCAGCACTTAGGACAGGGTCATTCTTAATGAATAGGCAATGACTGAAGGGATGAATGTTTCTCAAAATCTGAGCCTCCTACTCAGACTCCAGGGAGCAAGTATCTCTCTGTGCCACGGTGCCAGCACAGAGCCTGCCCTGGTGGGGTGGAGCTGCCTGATGGGGTGACCCAGAGTCGGGCCGGGGACCAGAGCGGTTGCCTGGACCATCTGAATCTGCTGAAAGGCAGCCAGATGAGTATGGTTGCACCAGGAAGCATTGAAGGGTTCTTTAAGATGTGAAATAAGAAGAAAAAGGAGAAAAGGATGGCTGATGAGACTACAAAGAAAGAGAAAAACAGAATCAGAAAAAGTCTGTGTGCCAAGTGACACTCTTGCGTGGCGTGGGGCTCCCAGAAACGCACCACATTCACGGAACACATTTTGGATTCAGTGAGAAAAAAAGAAGAAAATGACTATGACAACATTGTTATAACTTCCGATGGCAAGTATGATTTTCTTATTATTCATATTATTATTTCACTGTATTGAGGAAGCAAGGGCACTCAAAAAATACATTAACAGGCAATTCAAAAAGGAAACTGTAGAAAGCCAACCAACATCTGAAAAAAATGTGTTTCACCTCACAAGTAATCAAAGAAACACACAGTAGAACAATAGACACACAGTAGAACAATAATAAAACAATTTTCCTACACACAGGGTAACATTACTTAAATAGTAATATCCGACAAATTGCAGCACAAGCATAGGAATGTGAAATTGGCATAATCTCTCTAAAGGAAAATTCGGCACTATATATGAAAAAGCTTTTAGGATTCATATTCTATTATTCAATGGCAGTGCCTAAAACTGAACTCCCATTTGCCCATAAAGTTTTTCATGCATAAAAGATAGTGGCACGTGGTATGTGCCTGAGCTGGAATTGGAACTCAGGTGTGTGAACTCCAAAGATCATGTCCTCACCAAGCTCTCAGACTCCCACAAGAGAAAGACCCAGTCTGCAGAACTTGAATAAAGACTTTAGGTACAGAACTGCTTTCAATCTATTAGCAATTGGGATGTGAAATGTTTCCACTGTATCTAGCAAAAGCCATGATCTGACCAGAAGAATGCCTGAATCTAGACAATTCTGAGCCAAGTCAGATAGTACATTGAGCATTTAAAAACCCAAGCACAGAAGACTTTCGACTCTGGGGGCACATTAGCAATTCACATCACAATGAGGTACTGGGAAAAGTTATCTTAACAAGAAATTTCCTGACATTCCCATGAATAAATGCATGTACACATGTGAATAGATTTGAGATGTTTGCTCTAGAACTCTGCTAAAAAGAGCTTTAACTTGAGACACAAAACACCAATTACCTTGCAGCCTCAAGCTTAAGCAATTCACATTATTGTGAAAGCTCTTGTCATAAAGGCAAAAAGATAAGCAGGGCTTTGCCAGTCTCAGGCTCCCGCTCCAGTCCACCATTGCCATGGGATTTTTACAAGGTTAGTTGCAGATGTGGACAAGACAGCTCTGATGTGAGTTGTTCTTTCGGAATTAACACGTTTCAAAGTCGAGAGCTGGGCAAGTGGCAATGCTAATCAAGCAAGTGACAGCATTAATCTCCTTTGGCTCAGCTTAGAATAGGATATGCCACAGGTGACCCCAAGTCCTTCCCTCCCCTTCTCAAGCCATTAGCTGAACATCATATTTCTTTCTGCTGCCAGCACTGGCGCCACTAGCAGCACAATCCAAATGGGAGGAAGAAAACGCGCGACGAGAGCAGCTTATTAACTCTGTCTGGGAATTTCTGTGCTCACCTATAGCTGCTTTTAAGGTATTCTCTTAATTGACCAAAAGTAATGAGGAGATAGCCTTCAGCCAATTACCTTGCACACCTCATAGGAGGATGAACAGCTAAAATTGTTAGGATTCAAATTTAGGTTGTGTGTTAAAATGACCAAAGGGAGGCTTATGCCAAGGAGAATTTCAGGAAGTGATTTAAATGGAAATGAGTCATCAGAAAAACCTAGGTGTTATTCTGTTGCAGTGTCTCAACCATGACAAGGTGCCACAAATGAACTAGAACTAAAGTTTGACAAGGTATTAGATCTGTTTAAACCTGGCTGAGCTCTACCCAGAAGGAACAGTATAAAGAACAAAGATGAATGAATAAATCATTCTCCATAAACAAGGGTCCCACAGAGAACCTAGCAAACCCAAACCTAAGGTCTAGATTCATCCATACAAATGAGGAAATGCCCCTTACCATTCCTTAAAGTTCTAAATGCCCCATAATTTGAAGTACAAAATGCTGGCAACTTACCTGCTAAAGTTCTATATGGATACCTGCAGGAGTCCCGGATGTCCTGTCTGCCCCTCTGTCCAAGATTGAGAGTCCAGGATCTTTCCCAGGGGGTTTCCTTTGGCACCATGTAGAGCCCAGAATGAGGTTCACTTCTTTTGGAAGCTTCTCACTGGTGTCAAGCACAGAGTCTAAATCTTCTGATGCTCATTTTTCAGACCTAAAATACATACAGTAGAACCTCCACAGCTGACTACCGCCCCACACGGACCACCTCCTTAAGTTGACCTCATTTTCATAGACTGGACAAGTACCACATGTACGTATCAGTACAGTAGGCCCAGTTCCTTATGTTGATCACCTCCATATGCTTACCAGTTTGTTATGACCCCTTGATCAACTTACAGAGGTTCTACTATACTGGTCTGCAGGAAGATGCCACATTCTTCCCTTCTGAATGGCAGGTTCTAGCAAAATCTCCAAATCTATTTCCTATAGAGAAGGGACTTGGGAAGAGACAGTCTTAAAAGGCTTTTCCAAACAGGAAAAAGCAGGTGTTGCAATCTTATTTGCAGAAACAATAGGCTTTAAATCAACCATAGTAAGGAAGGATAAAGACGGACATTTCATATTTGTTAATGGTACTACTTAATAGAATCTTAGTAAACTTAAAGTACAGGGGAACTTCCTCAATATGATAAAGAATTTCTACAAAAAACTAACAGTTAACATTATACTTAATGGTGAGAAAGTCAAATTTTTCTGGTAAAATCAGGAATGAGGTAAAGGTAGTATTTCTTATTACTTCTTTTCAATACAATTCTTGGAAAAGAAGAAATAAAATAGTATTTGTTCATAGATGACATAATTGTCTATATAGAAAGAATCAACAATAAACCTTTTGGAATTAATAAGTTTATAGCAAGGTTTTGGGATACAAGACTAACATACAAAATTCAAGAATGTTCATATCTACCAGCAAAGAAGAAGTAGAATTTGAAATTAAAAATATGACATGGTTTACATTAGCTTTTCTAAAAATGAAATACTGATGTGTAAATCAAACAAAATACGTACATAGGCTAAATGAGGAAAACTTTACAACTAAGAGAGAAGAAATGAAACAAAAACTAGAGATATTTCATGTTCCTGGATAGGAAAATTCGGTATTGTGAAGATGTCAGTCCTTCCCAACTTGATCTACATACACAACACAACCTTAATAAAAATCCCAGTACATTATGTTGTGGCTGTAAATAAATTTCTTCTGAAGTTTGTATGGAAAGGTGAAAGATCCAGAATGGAAGTACAATGTAGAAGGACATGAATAAGATTGGAGGACTGATAGTACAACTTTTCTAAAGCTACAGTAATCTAGATAGTGTGGTATCCATGAAATAGAAGAGAAACAGACCAACAGAACAGAATAAGAGCTCAGACACAGATCCATGTAAGATCCACATATCAGTCAACTGAGCTTTGACAAATGAGTCAAAGTAATACAATGGAGCAAAGATTATCTTTTCAACAAATGGTGCTGGAACAACTGGACATTTACATGGGAAAAAATAAATCTAGGTACAGACCTTATACCTTTCATAAAACTTAGCTCAAAGTGGATCAGAGACCTAAATGTAAAATGTAAAACTATAAAAATACAAGGAGAGAACAGTCTGCAGGAGAAAACCTAGATGACCTTGGGTATAGTGATGACTTCTTAGATAAAACATCAAAGTACACTTTATGAAAGAAGCAATTAATAAGTTGGCCTATATAAAAATTAAAAACATTTTCTCTCTAAAAGACAGTATCAAGAGAATAAGTCAAGACACAGACTGAGAGAAAATATTTACACACGAAATGTCTGATAAAAGACTGTTACCCCAAATACACAAAGAACACTTAACGTTTTAACACTATAAGAAAACAAAAAACCTAATCATAAAATGAGTCAAAGATTTTAAAAGACATATAGATGGCAAATAAACATATAAAAAGATGGCTTACATCAACATGTCATCAGGAAAATGCAAATTAAAACAACAGTGAGATATCACTACACACTTATGAGGATGGCTGTGATCCTTTGAATGACAACATCAAATGCTGGCAAGGATGTGGACCAAAAGGAACTGTCATATACTAGTGGAGGAGAATGCAAATGATATATCCATTCTGGAAGTCAGTTTGGTGGTTTTTTACAAAAGTAAGCATACTTCTACCTAACAATCTAGCAAATTATGCTCTTTAGCCTAAGGAGTTGTAAACTTATGTCTATACAGAAACTTCCACACAAATGTTTATGGCAACTTTATTAATAATTGCCCATACTTGGAAGCAACCACAATTTTCTTCAGCAGGTAAAAGGATGAATAAACTGTGGTACATCTATTATGGAATATTATTCAGTACTAAAAAGAAATGAGTTAGCAAGCCAAGAAAAAACCTTAAATGAATGTTACTAAGTGAAAGAACCCAACTCAAAAAGGCTACATACTGCATGATTTTAACTATATGATATTCTGAAAAGGGCAAAACTATGGTGACAATAAAAAGATCAGTGGTTGACAAGGGGCAGGGAAAGGGGGAAGGATGAATAGGCAGAGAATAGAAAATTGTTAGGGTAGTGAAAATTCTTTTTGTGGTATTATAATAGTAGATGCATGTTACTATACATTGTTCAAACCCAAAAGAATGTATAAGATCACACACACCTAGCTGATTTTTCTATTTTCTGGAGACAGTATCTTGCTCTTGCTTAGGCTGGTCTTGAACTCCTGCCCTCAAGCAATCCTTCTGACCCACAGGGCCTGGTGGGAAACATTTTTGAACATTTGAGAATGTAGGAAATACTGTTCAGAAGAGTGTTATTGATGATTCTGAGGAAAACTTCAGCTCATCCCTAATATGATAGTCAAAGTTATACCAAAAGACTTGTGGTGAGGACTGAATCTATCTAACTTTAGGAATGAGACTAAATGTCATGCAGAAATGATGATTTCAGAGAATAAAAATTTTATTAACCTTGATCAAATTTGGGAGGAGAAAAGGTATAAATGAGAACAGGTGGTACAAATATAGTTATTTTCTCACATATTTTGGCTGAGAATGATGAATTGAGTATTGGAAGTATAACAAAACAAAAGTAAAAAGAAGTAGGGTTAGGGTTAGGGTAGAGAATATAAAACGTATATTCTCTGAAAAAAATAACGCTGTAAACTGATCTCAACAGCAGAGTAAAGGGGAAAAGAGAAAATGCATGAGATTATCACTGTTTATAACAGAAAGTTGATAGTACTATTTAAGGAAATAGAGGATTGATCATTATTACTAGTGTTACAGTTAAAAATAATTTCTAAATCACAAATATACATCTTCCAAATTGTAAAAACACACACAAAAATAGTAAAATAGAATTTATATTAGTTTTTAAAATGTACTGACAAAAGAAAAAAAAACAAACCCATGCCCTTTACACGAAACTTATTAAAAGTTTGAAGAGTTAGGGCTATTTTCCTGTGTTATATCAGTAGTGATTACACAGTTCAACAATTGGTGAACTAAATGCCATTTAAGTTACTGATGCTACTTTTCCCTTGAAGGACTATTAGAAAATCTCAGCATGTTAAAATGATAGATAAAGCTTCTTCTCATTTCTGGAAACTAGGTGAACTTTTTCATTAACCAATTTTCTAAATAACTACACCCTAATCAATGGCAAATTTTTAGAAAAGGGTAGAAATTTTACTTGCAAATGTCAGAATACTATTCTGAGTCAAACATGCCTTTGCTCATAAAGTGTATCAAATGCCAGTGACAAGAAAGCTAAATTTGTTTGAATGAAGGACAGCAGTTTTTAGACAGGGCAGTAGTGTGTCAATCTTCCAACCCTTTCCTTTCCCAATTGAGTTAGTGAAGAAACAATGTTATTACTTTGGAAGGGCTGCTGTTCCATAGTACCACAAACTGGATGGGTTAAACCTGTGTTCTCCAACTGATACCAGTTCATAGCCTGTAAGGAACCAGGCTGCACAGCAGGAGGTGAACGGTGGGTAAGTGAGGGAATCTTCGTGGGTATTCACAGTTGCTCCCATTGCTTGCATCACTGCTTGAGCTCCATTGTCTGTCAGGTTGGGGTGGGACTAAGTTCTCATAGGAATGCAAACCCTACTGTAAACTGCACATGCAAGGGTTCTAGGTTCCTCACTTCTTATGAGAATCTAATGTGCCTTCCATATCCATATGTGGAAAAATTGTCTTCCATGAAACTGGTCCCCGGTGCCAAAATGGTTGGAAAGCACTGGATGAAACAATAGAAATGTATTTCCTCACAGTTCTGAAGATTAGAAATCTGAGATCAAGTTGTTCTCAGGCTTGATTCTTTTGGAGGAGTATGGAAAAGAATCTGGTCCTTGCTTCTCTCCTGGGTTCTGGTGGTTTGCTGGCAACCTTTGGTGTTCTTTGGCTGGTTCTATCACCTTGACCTCTGTCTTCCTCTGCATATGATGTTTCCTCTCTGTGCATGTGTCTGTGCACACATTTCTCCTTTGTGTAAGATACCAATTGTATTAGATTAGAGGTGCAGCCTACCCCAATGTGACTCCATCTTCACCAACTAAATCTGCAATAAGATAATTTCTAAAAAAGATCACATTCTGGGATACTAGAGGTTAGACATTCACATATGAATTTTAGAGAGGGAAACACTTTAATTCAGCAAGACAGAAGAGAAGGAAGTGACTCTGAACTGGCTGAGCAGAACATCTAAATTTCCAGAGTAGACAGGCAAAACCAAACTGTATGCCAGTGAAAACACATTACACTGAGGAGCCATCACTCATATACATGCTGAATGTCACTGGTACCTTTTTAAGGATATCGACTCACCATGCAGATAATTCTTTTTACTGATATGCATCACTGGTGTGAAGGAAGGTGGATGAGTACACTCGATGATGAGAAGAAGCACTTGTTAGGGTTCATATCTAAGCACCTTGAAACTAGGACACATAATGAGTGAATAACACTCTTGAATTTTTAAGATTTTCCAAATTGACTAATTGTGCATTTTGAAACATATTTTTCATAGGCAACCTAAGATGGTTGAATAAATATAATTTATTGTTACCCTAGCAAAGCTTCCTGGATCTCATCCAGAATATTAAAATATTAACTCCTCACAAAGACACACACTGTATTTTAGGGCCAGTCACCTCATGATGTCCCTTTGTGAGTTACAAAGGGAGTAGGTGAGGGTGGCTTGAAATTGTACTTGTGGAAATAAATCCAGTGTGTACAAGGGCAAAAGAATGTTCAGATATTTCAGGTAGAAAAGAAACTACGTGAAATTCAGCTTCAGTTAATTGATCAATATCTTACAAGCAAGGCACTGGCATGTGCAAGTGTGTTAGGTAGTCTGAGATGATGTAGAATACCACTTTAAAAGTAGGAATATAAAATTCATGTCAGTGGTGCCTGTAGCTCAAGTGGCTCAGGCACCAGCCACATATACCAGAGCTGGAGGGGTTCAAATCCAGCCCGGACCTGCCAAACAATGACAAGTACACCCCCCAAAATAGCCCGGTGTTGTGTCAGGCACCGGTAGTCCCCTACTTGGGAGGTGGAGGCAAGAGAAATGCTTAAGAAGCCCAGGAGTTGGAGTTTGCTGTGAGCTATGCCCCCACAGCACTCTAACCAGGGCAATAGCCTGAGGTTCTGTCTCAAAAAATAAATAAATAAATAAAAATAAAAATAAAATTGATCTCTATGGAGATTTTTCTTTTTGTAGTTTCTTTTGGTATAGATGTAACCAAAAGATTGTCATCTCACTCTGGAGCTATCATAATTTAAAGTCTTAGCACACTCTATTATAATACCCTTGTTTTACAAGAAAGAATATCCCAGCCCAGAGTTTTAGGCAGGTGCCATTGTTTAGTTGGAGTGCAATATTATTTCTTTATTATACTACCTTTTATCATTATTTTCTATTTATGGCAATTGATATAAATATTCCATTCATGGAAGGGAAAATATTTGAAAAAATTAATTTAAGTAAAAAGTTAAATAAAAGTACATGATATATAATAGTGAGACATTTAAGCAAGCATTTGAAAAGTGGCACTCAAATACATAAAGTTTGAGGAATGGTGAATTAATTTTTTCATTTATTTCAGAGGTGTTGAGTATAAGAACAAAGCATTCCACTGGATGCTCAATAAATGTGTTTAGTTGTAGGAAAAGTTATACTCTGCACACAAATTTGTATGTTTTGTTTGGGCAGAAAGCAAAAACCCAGAAATCCAACAAATCTCTTTTTCTGCAACAGAGCCAGGGCCAAATTCCAATCACCCTTGGAACTGGTGCAATACCTCCTTCTTCCTTTCTGTTTTTTCCCCTAGCTACCCTGTTTTGCATTATGTTTGATCCCAAAAGCCACCACTGATTCTTTTGGGAATAGGCAGAGTATATAGAAAGGGAGGTGATTAATCAGTATTTGTTGAATAAATAATACGTAAGTGAATGAATAAGTAAACAGACAAAACAGATGAGCTGAGAGGGAGAATTGCATAGCTCTGATTGTTCTTAGCTTCCTGTTTGAATAAGGAGGGTTGATGGCAAGGAGCACACTGTGATTCTAACCAGGAAAGCAGCACCCTGGTGGCCCAGATAAAGAAGGAGAAGCCCAAACCAGCAGGAAATGAGGGAAAAAGTAGCTCCTTAGCAAGTGTTTGTCTTCTCCCTAGATGTGTTTGCAAGGCTGGTCTGTAACCCTATGGAAACAAAAGACACAGAAATGCCTTTTTAAGCAAGTCAGAGAAAGCTGGACTTTGTAGACACCTTGGCTAAACTTCAAGATCAAACATATTGATTCCTAATGTATAGAAATCATGAAAATAGAAGCCTGCAGTTGTTAATGGAAAGGAAAGTTGTTAAATACCATTTGGAATAGGAACTCAGCTTGAATTAATGAGAAAACACATGGCATAGAATGAGCAAGTCTTTGCTATCTGCCGAAGGACATCAGCGTGATACTGAAAGCTCTTCCAGGGACAGGAGAAAGGTCTTGTGAAGGTTGTTTTTGTAGTTGTTTTCTTTCTTTTTTTTTTTTTTTGAGACAGAGCCTCAAGCTGTCACCCTGGGTAGAGTGCTGTGGCATCACAGCTCACAGCAACCTCTAATTCCTAGGCTCAAGCGAGTCTTTTGCCTCTGCCTTCCAAGTAGCTGGGACTACAGGCCCCTGCCACAACGCCCGGCCATTTTTTGATTGCAGCCATCATTGTTGTTTGGTGGGCCCAGGCTGGATTCGAACCCACCAGCTCAGGTGTATGTGGCTGGTGCCTTAGCCCGTTGAGCCACAGTTGTTTTCACCCTAGTTGGTGGGG
Organism: Perodicticus potto; assembly: GCA_963574655.1. Classification (NCBI taxonomy): domain Eukaryota; kingdom Metazoa; phylum Chordata; class Mammalia; order Primates; family Lorisidae; genus Perodicticus; species Perodicticus potto. The sequence continues at coordinate 286 of CAUYRH010109187.1, read as the reverse complement.
GTGATTCATAGATTTTCAGGAAGAAAATAACTGTGGCAGAGCAAAGAGAAACACCACAGTGACTTTAACCTATTGTTCTTGGCTCTCTAGCTTTTAGCACTTCTTACTTTGTATTATGGTAAGTTACACACGCATCCTCTCTCTCTGATACCGGAATTTCAGGTTCTTAGTCTCAAGCGATTCGAAGAAGGAATCGATGGACCACAAGAGTAGTGGTAAGTCAGGATTTATTTACAGGAAAGAAGAATAGTGGTAGGTCAGGATTTTATTTACAGGAAAGAAGAAT